>CATIWR010399336.1:5000-33179 GCA_949677035.1 Omphalea diandra
CACTAATCCAGAAGGAAAGAAGCTAAGCTAATAAGATGAATAAAAACTCTTGCAGGTAAGACAAGAGTAGAGCGAAAGATGCTATTGCACTAGAAAGCGAAAATGGCACTCTTTTTAAGGGCACGGGAACACCAAGGAACTTTGCTACTCTACTGGCCCATACATAAGGACTGGGATTTCACCTATTGATCTTGCCACCAAATATTGACTTCCATTTTAAACAGTTCTTATTTCAAACGAAAGGGTTTAACTTTAACTGCTTGTTTTCTCACTTCTCACTGGCTGTCAAAGGGGCTAGGCTAAAGCAGAATCCATCTACGCTCGTATAGAACCTAGATAGAAAAACCTATCTGCCTAGGCCTCTTACCTCATCTGGCTCGCTATCAAAGCACTTAACACTCACCACTGGTCCACCATCCAATAAAACTGGCTGGCTTTCACTGCTTGGAATAGAAGATTACACTGCTGCTCTATCCCTTGGTAGCATATAATGGTTTGGTTTGATAACCATATCTTTATTTAACTTATACTTTAAGTGAAAAATGGGCCTCCACTCTTTTCATTCCTTGACCTCTAGTTAGAACACCTTTCAAAACTAAGGGAACATAACATCCAATGGGATATGCCTTAGTCCTGGCTGACAGAGAAGGTGCGGAAGCACTTAAAATAAAAAAGTAAGGAGGAACCTCTAGGGATGCAACAGAATTAAAAAAAAGTCCTTCGCTAAACCCGATGGGAAGGACTAGGATTGGGAGAAATGAGATAATTTGAGACTCGAGATACCCTTAACTGTTAGACCCGGTAGAACTGGTATTAAAGTCAGCCCTATTACTAGTGAGGGAAAGATTATGGAATACACCGTATAATAATTTGTTTTGTGGTATCCCCCTTCAACGCGATAGCACTTTATTTTAATTTTATAAAACTGATAGCAAGAGTACTTTTTATCATTTCTCCTGCAGGCTTTCAAAAAGGCTTACAACTAGAGAGGGGATTACAAAAGTGCTTAAAATGGCCTTGTAATATACTCAACTCAATATACTTTGATTTTCTCTGTGATCAACCCCAAGATTAAATAAGTTGATCCTGGGCATGTGTGACTATTGATGTGGTATTATGGCAAATCCTACAGATTATATAGGATAAGGCCAAGGTGAAAATCCTTGAACCGGCTAAAAGGAAGCTCTTGGATCATTTGGTTTGTTACGCTAGAAAGAAAGTAGCCTGAAACCTATGACCTCCTAGGGACTGCTAAAAGCTGTCATTCAAGGCAAGACAATAAAAACTACTAGATCAAAGGAAGGTATAATATGAAGTCATTAAATAAGGAGAGACAGGCCTGGAACTAGATGACCCTTTTCTAAAACTAAAAGGGCTAAAGACCCAGATAAAAAATAGCATATCCCAATCCCGTCGCTTTATCCCTGCCCTTTTCTTTCTACAGTAAAGGGTACCCCCCCTCGGGAAAGGTCTTCTTACAAATGCTAATTAGGTTAGCCCCTTATTAGGAATGGGAAACAACTCTTATCCCTTTTCCAAGCAAGCTTTTTACATGCCTTATCAAGTCCATCGGCCACAAAGACTACTTCTTCCTTGCCCTAGCCCCAGCACCAGCACTTGACCTATAAAGCCCCGGCTTTCAAACTTTCTCTCTCATTGGCTAGCTTTACTTTGAGGTGAGGTACTTCTATTTGTTTTTTCTTCCTGCCTTGGCAAAGACCCCTTCCTCCTGGCCTGATGACTTTAAAACAGACTAGCCGGGGAATAAACTATATTCTAAGTAAAATAGTCCTAAAAAGCGCCTATTAGAATATAGTGGACCTCCTATGTAAAGCAATCAATTCACCGGGGAAAGCATACTTCAATTGAAATCAATCGAAAGTTACATTAAGTAAGGGGATGGCTCTGGAAACTCGGTATAGCTGGACTAGCCAGATTAACCTCTGTTACGGGAACTGGGAGACTAGACAGAGAAGTCGAGAATGTGCTTCTTTTACTTATGAGATAGAACTTCCTTAGGAGAAAATCCCTTCACTCCTGCTTGAAGGAAAAACTGGCTTCTTTCCCCCGTGGAGCCTGGGGGGAACTACAACTCTATAGAAAGGATAATAAGTTAAACTGGCTGAGAACTACCTTTGGGTGGATGGGAACTTGCACTGATCATATAGAAAGCAGATAATGCAACTCTAGATAGAAAGATCAAAGAAGTCATCACAGAAAACGATAGAACAAGCACTTGCCCCATTGATCTTGTCCCTGCTTTATTTACTAAGATCCCTATGCTGTAACGGTGTCCCTCCGTATATAGTACCATTAAGTTCCTCTTTTTAAGCTTTTTCCTTAACAAAACTTTACGATCATTCCAACCCTCCACTATCTTGTCTAGGTTCATCGATCTTGAATGAATCGAACGTACTTCATTGACCTGTTCTACTAAGACCCTGTGTTATATCACCAGATCTTTTTCACATATATATATTTTAAATGAAACGCATCATCCCCTTCGTAAACGTAAAAGGGGTTCCTTTCCATAATGTCCATGCAAAGTTGCTCCGGAGGTGGCCAACTAAGGCCCGGCCTAGCCGATCTTCTTACTACAGAATCAACTTGAACAATTAACATGAACCAGATTCGAAGAAGTTTGGTCCCTTTTTTGACTAGACAGAAATTTTCACAAAGAAACTTTCCAAGACTAATGAATAATTATTGGGATGTATTTTACAACAATTATGATATTTTATATTACTCCCATTGCTTGAGTAGTACTCTCTGGTCTGATTGTAAGAGAAAGGCCAGTCACGTAACACAAACCCAATCCAGCCGGAGAACCCATGCATTCAATGCTGGAGGAGACTTTCTTAATAGAAGATAATCATACTCTTTGAATGTTCCTAAGGCCTCCTTCTGAAATTGTTAATGGAAAGTGCAGGTTGCTCCGTATTCGACAAGGGTTTTCCCCTTCCTCCTCATGTAAGAGTGTAAGATATGCTTTCCCCTTATTAGCTTGTACAGTATACTGCACTCACATCTAATCTAGACTTTCCCTTTGGCTTTGGTCGAGCTACTGACCCCCTATCCTCTATCCTTGTATGTTAGTCAAGCCTAACTGCCCTAAATCAGATTGATGCGAAAAAGACGTCTTTGGCTCTAACCTAAACGGCCCAGCTCTCGCCTCTATACTTCCGATAGTTCACGATTCTTTTGCTCATAAGGATCCAGCTTCCAATCTGTGTTCCGTTTTAGCTTAGACTGAAGAGTTTCTTATTTCAAAAAGATTGAGATGGAAGTACAAGTTTTCTTGAATAAAGTCAAACCTTAACAGTCGAGTAAGGGAAAGCGGTGAAAGGCGACCAACGGAAGAAGGGTAGATCTTCTCTTTTGCATTGTTGCTACCACATGACTCAGTTCTTTCTTACAGGAAGTCTAAGCTCAGAAAGAAAACGATTTGGGGTAAGAGTTCAGTTTGAGAGGCGAGATCTAGAGGTCAATCCGCTATTGAATAATGATCAGTTAGAGCGGAAAGAAGTTCTAGTTCTAGGGCTTTCCCGAATGCTTTAGGAGACTACTCTTCTTTTTCTTTTTAGCAAATCAATTCGTAAAAAAAGGAAAAGAGAGTGATTAGACAGGAAGAAGGGAGAAGAGAAAGACAGAAGGCAAGATAGATATAGAAGCCATTTCATAAAAGATAAAGTAGGAATAGATGAATCCCCGGCTAAGATCTTTTCTCAAACTTTTATAATGAAATTGCCGGCTCTTCCAAAAGAAGGGCTTTAGCGTGTAATTGAGTCAGATTCCCTCCCCTTTTTCTCGGGCTAAAGCTTACTACTTCATAGAGGACTTCACAGGATTAGCTGGACTGGGGGGTTCATTGTCTTCTAGCGCTGACCTTCCTTTCACGGGTATACTTTTCTTCAAAAACTTCCGCTGGTCGCCTTCGATTACTTCTTTTTGGAAGAACTCACACAGTAGGTTTTTTCCTCGGTCTTTATGTAAAATGTAAAAGATTCTATCCTGAGTCGAAAGCAGGAGTCTTTCAGTTCTGGGTTACTCATCCATTCCTGTCTGTCTGGAATGTCAGTCCTGATATGACAACTACGGGTAAGGCGGCTCTTAGTACAGCTTATATTCTTCCATTTGCAAGCACAGAATCCGTCTTTAGAACCGGAACCGAGAAAGTTTTTTGAATACCAGAAACGAACTACCGAGTTCGATCTTTTGGATATCTTCGGGATCTAGAAGTCAGTCTGAAAAGCCTAAAGTGAAGGGAAAGAGATTCGTTGTACTTCCTCGGTCTTCTCTTAACAAGTTATAAAGCAATTGCCTCTTTTGATTTGGGTAAGAAACTAGGCTATGAAAAGGATCCAATCAAGAAGACATTCTTCTTCTATAACCATCCCCTACTCCAGTTCGAGAAGGAAGGCCGTTAGTTAAGGAGCTGCTTCCACGCTATAAAAGAAAAGGGAGGCGACTGGAACTGGATGCGCTGCCAGTAATGGGAGGACTTTTTTTTAGTCTATATATATTATATATATAAATCTAAAAGGAAATTGTCTGGTGTTCACTCAAGCTCCTAACTCATTTAGACTTTTGGTATTGACTAAACTAAAAAAGAATGGAATCCGGCTCTTCATTTATTATCTATTGAACTCTCGGCTGAAAAAGCAAGAGCCATCACAGCAGATAAAACAAAAGAGTGAATTTACTAAGCTTAGAGTGAATTGACTAAGCTTAAGCTAAGCCTTCGTTCGCAGTCGATTCGGTAATAGGAAAAGCAAAGACGATAGCGAGTGACCCATAGCATTCGTAGATAGGACTTTGCCCTCATTCCTCCCTTCTACCTTATAGCTATTTTTCTTAAAAAAATGAAATTTTTTTAATATAATTAGAATTCCGTCAAGATCTTCCCCTTTCCCTTTATGGCTGCGATCTTCTTAAACAGGATTGAAATGAAATAGGCTATTCCCCTGCCCCCAATCCCGAATAATCAGGTATCGACATCGTTTGGTAAAATCCCGAGAGATCAACAACCTAAAACGCGATTGAATAGAATATATGCAACTCGAAAGGCGACCGTCTTCTTATTCCGAATTCCGACTCCTAGAGCCCCTGATTGCAAACACAGGAAAGATAAAAGTAGCGGATATTCCAACAACAGCTCCTTCTTCAGTCAGTCTTAGGGCACTGCTCAAGGCTTAAGTCACATCCCCATCATTTGAGTGTAAATAGGTTTGTTTGGAGTAGTGCATACGCAATCGCTCAAGGACTAATCTATAGGATAGTATATAAGAAAGACAAGTCCAAGATGAAATGCCACAACTGTGAGAAGATGGGTCACTTCGCTCGTGAGTGCACTGAGCCGAAGAAGGTATTCACTAAACTTGACTCTCTCCTTACTTATGTTTGTTCACATGTGTTATGCTCACTCTCTCCCTGAATGGATTGTAAACACAGGATCAACAAAACATGTAGCACGAGATCGAGTAGGTTTTGTGAATTATCGTCGGGTACCTGCGGGGACACGAAGCGTCTTCATGGGAAACAGCACCAGTGAAGAAGTTTTAGGAGTTGGCACCTACCAGCTCAAGTTGCGCACAGGACGCACACTGCTTCTGCATGATGTGCTTTATGCTCCCAGTGTCCGGCATAATCTTATATCAGTTACTGCATTGATTAGGCTTGGTTTTTCTTTGAGTTTTAGTGTCGATCAGTTGGACATGCTTTCCTTCGTGGTGACTTCTTTATTTTATATGTTATGGATTCTTCTTTCTCATCTACTTATGTAGCTTATGATGATATGTCTGAATGTATGAAATGGCATGCTAGACTTGGACATATTGGACAGGATAGGATGGCAAGGTTAGCTAGAGAAAGCCTATTTTTGTTTCTCGCTAAAGTAAGCCTTCCTACATGTGAGCCCTGTTTGGCAGGAAAAGCCTGCAGAAAGCCTTTTAGAAAGGCTACAGGGGCAACCCATCCTCTAGAGTTAGTCCATTCCGACATCTGTGGATCTATGAATGTGAAGGCACGCCATTTCGCCTCTTACTTACTTATTTTTATAGATGACTTTACGCGATACGGTTATGTCTACCTAATTGCTCACCGACATGAAGCGCTAGATTGCTTCAAGCGCTTATTGGCAGAGGTTTAGAATCAGACAGAGAGTCGGGATGGTCCTCCCAAGTCTTAGTCACCACCTTTTTCAAATCAGGATGTAACATCCAACTCAAATCGGAGGGGTTTATTAGAATTATGAGGTCGTGTAGTTCGATAAGACGTGGCAGAGATTGGTTTGAGAGTTTGGTCTTATTCAATCAGATCGGAAGGAATCCGCCCCCAGGTGGGTACTAGCGGTTTCATTCCCTAGGGATCTTTTCGTCTCTTCAAAGAAAGTAGCATTGAGAAGCCGTGGGACCAATGAGCCCGCTACTATGGCACCGAAATGGGGTCTGCGGGCCGGCAACCTGATCGACGTAAGATCCTTTCTCAAGCAAGATGAAGAGCAAACCAGAGTTCAAAAAAAGTAGGACAGATTGTTTGTTTTATAAAACATTTTAAGACTCAGAAAGCAGCAAATCCTTCGATCTACTCCGAACTAGTCTTCGGTCTATGATCTCTCATCCATGGTCTCTCTTCCCGCTTTTGCTATTGATCCTTTCCTTCCCGCATCGCATCTATTGATTCAATTGGGCATTGCCTTTTAATGCCGCATTCACTTTCTCGGACATTAAGGATTTTAATAAAACCTTATCTCTAAGCCCTTATTCTTATTCTTGCAAAGCCCTTAGTCTTGCAACAGACTATTCCCTCATAATAGGTGCCTGCTTCCCTTCCCCCTGCAGTCCCTTGCTTTTCGCCACATTCAAGCTTAGGAAAGAAAGTAAAGATTGTATCGTCTCTAGGTCCCAATAGACTGAAATGGGGCATTCTGTCCATCTAAGAGTCTATTCTAGCAAACCAAGTTTATAGGGGTGGTTAGTTAGAACTCTTCAGGTGCGCCTGGGACTTTATTGTCAGTCTTATGGTAGGCTTACCAACAATCTTTCATGAAGAGCCAAAAAGAAGCATGGAAAACTTTCCTTTTATGGCTAGATCTCCGTATGGAAAACAGGGCTTTCACCCGGGGCGGGCTGGTGTGAAACCTTTCAATCTAAGTCCCATTTGTAGTTGGAGGGGGCTGTATCGTGGAAGTAATGGCCTTGAGATTTTGAATCTTCCAGGTATGAAAGAGATCGTAAAGCAAGGGCTGCTTCACCCGCCCGGAAGGGGGTCTCGTCTGAAACAACGGGTCCTAGTTCTACCAACCTAACAGACCCGGTTTTTCTTTAAAAAGGATATCCTTCCGCTTTTCAGGAACCAACAACGGATCTCTTTTTCCGGGGTAGCATTTACCGAAGAAGGTTGTCTCAAAGCCACAATTTACTCCCCAACAAATCAGCATAGACACCTGAATAAACAAAGGCTTCAGGCTTGACACAGGCCCAAGCGGACTCAGCTAAAATGTCAAACGAAAAGTCATAACTAACAGAATAGGAGCACTCATGAAACCTTGGATAGTCGTCAGATATAAAAATCCGGAATTAATGGAACTGGAGGGAGCAGAGCTTACTGCTCCTGGAACAAAAGCCAGGAAAGGGGGTTGGCTGATGATGGATATTCGGGGGACCCATGGTTTACGTGTTTAACGATCGTATTATATAAGGGTCTCCCCCTATTCTACGGATTCACATAAAAGGAAGACCTGACCAAGCAAGTTACTGGGTTATTAAAAAAAAAGGAGACAGAACCGAAGTCGAAGAAGGAGAATCATATGAGTCCTCCTTAATTCACAAAGCCTAAAGTTATATATATATTTATTATATATATATATTTCAAAAAATAATATAAAGCCGAGACTTACTCTTTCTGTATCTACGAAATCATTAGAACCGCAGGCCCGGCCTGCTGACCCTAAAGACTCGAGCTCAACAATTTTAAAAGTAGGAGCATCAATCATTTGTCGAATCGAAAGCTTCGCCTACGACATAACTCAGCGCGGGTAAGCTCAATTTTCCTGGCGCTTGTTTAAGGCGGTACGCTTTCTCCATACTTTTCTAACTAAGTCAATTGAAAATGACATCGGCTAGTGAGCAAACGAGCTTCGGAATTGGATCAAAGCCAAGAACCGAGGTCTGGAGTGCCCGGATCAGACTATTAAGAAAGGTAAGATGTTCGCGATTTCGAAGAAGTAGCATGTGCTCCGTTCTAGGCCGGCTCGCTTAGTCTTCAATACTCAATGGCTGCTAACGCCGCGACGAGGACGCGACGGGTTGCCTTCGGAGCGAAATTTCTATTATATTATAGAAAAAATGATGTGCGCTAACACCTTCCAACGGTCTATCTGACTTCTGAAAAGATGCCATTTCACACCTCTATGATTGATTATGAAATCATAATTCGGATTTAGGAATTTGATCTTCAACCGGATTAATTAGGGCGGCTAGATCGACCCAGTCTAACTCCAGCTAAACTTAATTACATAAAGTAAAATATAGTCAAGCCTCTTGTACCCATATAAGTGAGTGGGCAAAAACCATTACATTGGAACAGCTTCGGGAAGATAGCGAAGCCTGCCTTAGGCTAGCGACGTGTTCTCCGGTAAGAAAAAGCACGGGCGGGTACCCCCCTGACCCACTGAATACAACAAAAGAAAGGGGAAGGACGTAACATAGAAAAAGTAGGCTGATCAAAATTCCTTTTGCCTTTAGTGCTTGGTAGGAGCAGCTGAGCATATGCTAGAATTAGAATCACGCGTAATGAAGCGCTTGTCTGCCAAAGACTTTGACTGACTTTCAGGATAGAATTAAAGCAAGAAAAGAAAACGGGCCTTAGCCAATGGCTTTACCAGTGGGTCCTTCCTGTCCAACTGAGATTTTCCTTATGACTCTGACTGTGGTTTACCTGAGATTAGACCTATTCTCCTCCTGCTGCTCAACCAGCTCGTTCTGACCTGACTTTGACCGCTTTCTGATCGCTGGTCAATGAAAACCCCGGATCCTTAGCCCTATCCTTTGCTGGCTGGTTGCCCCACAGGGACTACTCTTTGCTCTTTGCTTTAGTGTTGGATGGGGAAGAATAAGGTTAGACTGTCTCTGGGCAGCGAAACCTACGATTGAGGGTGGTCGTAGATCAGATGGGAGCATACAAGAAAGAGAGTCGTTTTGTAATCTTATCAAATCGGTGTTAAAACAGTCGCTTTTTCAGACCAAAAAAAAGCGCTTTAATGCGTGGACCGTAAGTCCCTACTCCTAATAAGTTGCGGAATTCAGTCCCTTCCAATATGAGTGTCAGACTTGCTTCCTGATCTACGACCACCCTCCTGTGCTAAAAAAAAAGCAGCTAACTGAGAATCCGCTTTTCCTGGACCCGGCAAAGCACCAAGCAGTTTCGGCTCCAGCAGTCCGAGCACAGTCAGTGGGACAAAGAGTGGAAGTCGGAGCAAAAGTATACCGGCTCTCATGAAAATGATAGAGTTGTGGAATCCTGTCCCAAAGGGAAGTACTAGTTCTCCCACAAAGAGGTCGTGACCAGCAAATAAGTGAGCCGGGGCTTGAGTCTCAGGAAAGGCAATTTGTGCTCAACTTAGTTTTAGATGGCAGTTCGAAGAGGAAGGCAAGCGGTCTATGGTTCTCGCTTTCGATAAAGGGGTCTCCGCCAGAAAAGAAGGGATTTCGTAGATCAGACAACAGTAGTTGGAGGAGCCCAGTTACCGAAAGAAAGTCACAAATACGACGAAAATACGGGTTCCATGGACAGAGTGTGAGCCAGCCAAAGAGTTCGGCCAATACTGGAATAGTCGACTCGTGAGCAGGGCGGGGAACAAAGAAGAGAAGATCAGGTCAGGCAAGAGGGCACAGTCCGAAGCGTTCGGCAAGCGGTCTCACCCAATCATCGGTCAACTGAGGTTCGGTCTACTCTGAAACTCGCTTATTCCTCTCTAACACTTTCTTCTGTCTATTCCTTTCTAACAGTTAGTTACCGGTCCGACTACCAAACTCTGTTTGCTCAATGAAAAGTGAAGGTAGTCTACCCGCATCGTCAAAGAAGATATCATGATGCTACCTTTTGCGAATGACGACAGTACGGTGATTTCGGCTTTTCAAAAGGGTGACATTGTAGGTTAGATTCCTACTTGTTGAAGGTCTATAGTGATGTTATAATGACAATTAAGTAGTTACAGTAGTCTGCCTATAGTCTCATTCATTGACGTAGATAACGAGATCACACTCTCGTTGACTACCTGCTTCTAGTGCGACAGAGAATGCAAGCAAACAGAGCCGCCTCTGCCGGTGCCGTCGGCCTGCAAGCCGATGCTAGATTAGTTGGAGCCCCGAGCCCGCACATTCGGCCCGAGACAAGAAGCTTCCATTAGATAAATAAAAAAAAGAAAGTAGAATTACGACACAGACCACTACTGAAACAGAAAGGTGATAAATCAGCCGTACTCTTTCCCAATCCATGCTATGTATGACCAATGAACTGCTGCTGAGAGCGATAGACTGTCTGACTGAGAGAACAAAACCGCATTGGATGAGTTCTCGTCGCACCGGATCTTCTTTCTATGCAATTTGACGATCTGGCTTTGTCAAAGCGAGATATGGGGGAAGACACAAGATCTTGTTTTGTCTCAGCCGCTCTCCCCAGGGCCGAATCAGTTTGATATCCACCTGCTGCCACTATCTTAGATACGTTATCAGACGTTAGCTTTCGTTTGTCCCAGTAGCTTCATGCCACTCAAGCACAGCGAGGGGATCGGAGAGGAGCAGCATCGGGAAAGTCTGATTCAATTAAAGCCCTTTTGCCAGCGTAGATGAATCTTCTATCCATATCTTCTTTCGACCCGTTTTCCAAGACACCTTCAACCAACCGTAGAGATAAGGGGTGAGATATAAAAGTCGACCTGGCGAAACCTCCTTGTCAGGTCAGATAGATGACTGGCATAGAGAGATGCGTAAAAAATCCTTCTATGACTTCAAACAGAAGCGACGAAGCAAGGAGCTTAGCGTACTGTTCGTGACTACCTTATCTTTCATGTCTGAGTTCTACCATTCTAGGGGTCTGTGCTTTTAAAATGTCACTGGAAAGATGCTGAACACATACAAGTTTGATTGAACAGTTCACATTGGCCATATAGAGAGATTATATAAAGTGTGCCGTTAGGGAGGATAACTATCGAATAGGAAAGAGGGGAAAACGGACGATGAGATCAATCGCAGGCCAATGAACATATCTCAATCAATCAATCAATCTTCAAGCAAGGTGCTATCTGAGCTTCAAACCAGACCTGGATGATCCTGCAATAAATCCGGTTCGATTTCCTCTTCTTTCGGAGCTGTGAAGGTCAAAGGCGAGATCCCTCATCCTTCCACTTTGGCACCCGAAATTTTTGCTTTCCAAGGGAAAGCACGATAAAATTCCTCTTTGGGTTAAATTTTCTAATGTACCAGTTTCCTATTGGTCGGCATTCGGATCTTGCTATGTGGCAAGTGCTCTTGGGAAGCTATTACACGCAGATAAACTTACAGAGAGTCGCCAAAGAATTTTCTTTGCTAGAATTTGCGTGGAGGTTGATGCATCCAAACCTCTTGTGGAAAGATTTGATCTTGATATAGAAAAGAACGTTTTCGTTGAAATTAATGCTGTCTTATCAGTGGAAGCCTAAATGTCATGTCTGTAAGCTTTGGGCACTCCATTAACCAATGCCCTATACTACTCCTGAGAAGGCTGCGAATGAGAAGTTTTATGATAATCAACCCACTCTTGCTATGGATCGAGCTCTAATGAAGGAGGTAGAATTGACAAAGGATCCATCGAGTTCTCACACAGTCAGAGCTAGTCATAATAGTTCTTACAGAAGAGCCTATCTGAGAACTCTATTGGGAAGAAGGTGCAAACTTCCAATCCTTTTCAAACTCTTAGTATGGAATCAGATGTTGATTTAGTGGCCAAAGAGCTAAGAGCCCTATGACTATAGCGTCTAATTGTACTATTGCCTCTCCCGACACTCATTCTCAGGGTGGAGTTAGGGCGACTAAAGTTGTGACTTGAGTCTGTCAAACTGTTCACCCGAAGCAGCTTTCTTTGTTTCCTTAGGTAGTGAAGTAACTCCGCTTTGTGTATGACTTGACGCTCTAAAGTCTGTATCTTGCCCCTAGTCTTTTACTTAATCGTATTCGACTTCTTTCGCAGATCTTTTATTTCTTATTCATTTCTTTCCATTAGCTCTCCAAGCTTCCTATCTTTCTATTCCTTCTTGAGCTTCAGTTGGTGTAATAGTCCCACCCTTTAAAAAAAGTAAAAAAAACCTAAGAATTTTTTAAGTGAAGTTGAATGCTTTTTGCTTTCTTACTCCTCCAGCCCTATTTTCTAGGTAATTCAGTGACTGCCATGGGTGTGTCAGGACGATGTAAAGTCGAATTCTTTTTATCTTTGTTATCATTCCAAGCCCGTACCTTAGCTGTTCCTTAGCTTTCGAAGAAGCTGTCCAGTATTCCAATCCGGTTAGGTTAGCATTCCAAGTCAGTTTCACTCCTTTTTGGTTGAGATGAAGACTAAGGTAAGGGAATAGGACTAAGGCCCGATCGAGGTTATCTTCTTTCCTGTTTTTCACCATCCCACGCACCTCTTATTAAAGTGCAATGCTTTCTCCGTGGTCGAAGTGGTTCATGTCCGGTCCGTAATCCATTAGCAGTCCACCCCAAAAGGGTAGAATTCCTCTCAAACCTTTCACTTTTTCTTTTTGTCTGTTAGCCAACTGCGCTTTCTATCCTTACCTTATTAGCCGTAAGGGGATCCCTCTTATATGGAACAAACCCAATATCCTGGGTACCATTCTCTTCTTCTTACTTCGGTTTTTTCTTTTTTTTATGCACCGATATTAGCTCTCGCAACATTCGCTGCCAACGACCGTGAGGGTTACGGTTAAGGTTATGATGGCTGCGATCCATGTTCATAGCACTGGCTGAATTTTAACTGAACTGTCCTTCTTTTGAAGGTAAAGGGAGAATGCCGCTGCTAACCAGTTTCAGTAAACATGAGAAATTCCTTGTGCTTTCTCTTCTAAAGGAGGAAGCCTTACCCATTCCCGTGTTGTCGATTATAGGCAACTCAAGAAAGGACAAGATCAACCACAAAAGAGATTGATCCTTTACTATAGATTTCCCTCATCTCTCTATCGAGAATGGAGAATATAAGGAAGAGCTGTCTCCACTCTCTGCCCTTATTAGTAGTAGGCTAATATGACCCCTATTTGTATGCGCATTCACACAACGGGCACGTTCCAAGATCTCTCGCAACGAGAACCTAACACATGGTTTATTGATAGTAAGCTGATTAAGGATCATAGGTTGGTTGAATATTTGGTTCCGCTTAGGCTATGTGTTCTGTTCACACGCTACTAAGCCGCACACAGGATCTTAGACAGGTTTCGTCCCCTTCCTTTTCGGGAACACCTTCTTACTAGTAGGGGCTAAGCTTGATGCAAATATACCGAAAAAAGAAGATATCTATGGTCGATTCTACGAAGAGTAGATTCGCCCCTTATGTTATGGCTCGTCTCGCGCTTAATCACTCGCGGGATTCGGATAGGGGAACAGCAAGTCTTTTCTGAAAAAACTCGCGGTTCAGATGGTCCCCCATTTCTTCTTCTTTGCGACTAACGGCCTACTGGGTGCAATAGATCCAAATGGCCGTAACAACCACAGTGATAACACACAAGGTGCAGCCCTTCGTATTCAATACGTCTTATTCTCTTTCGAAATCGAAATTTTGCCAGCAGAAGTTTCCTCAAATCTACCTCAATGCAAAGACGTGCATACCGTCCTCCATCCGCCATAACAGTCGTTCTATCGACTTTGATGACTTTACCTATCCTCTCTCCAACCCTCATGAGGAAGGGCGCATCAAAGTACTCAATGCTAAGCCCAGGAAAACGAAGCCAAACTGCCAACTTATTGATCACATCTTCATCAGGTTGAAAATCAGGAAAGCACCTCCGTGTGATAGTGGTTCGCCACCATCCATGGCCCTTCCGTTAACACAAAATCATAATCTTGTATATTGGAAAACTTGGCCAAGTCAGAATCGTTGCCCAGGTCAATCAATTTTTTTTCTCCCTTAGGCGCCCATAACTGCTTCAGCCTGAGGCTGAGATAATTAAATCCTATTTACTTACCCATCAGTTTGACAATGAGCGTTTTACGCCATGGTTCCCTCAGTCTTCTTTTCTCTGCCGCCGTCAAAAGGATGGTAGGGCCTCGCTCGTCCTCTTCCCCTTCCTCAGGTTGATCATCATCAGAGAAAGAATTAGAATCATCAGAGAACTCATCCATTAATTCCTCATCATAGTCGTCCTCGTGAGTCACCCAATGACCCCCCAACAACTTATCTTTGAATGTGGGAACCCCCCCTATTTCCTTCCTCCACCGATTCAGGGACAAAGCTAGCAAGGTTCTCCTGAATTACATCCAGCCTCAATCTGCTGGCTTGACGGCGAGGTTTTTTTTCCTAACTTTTTTCTTGCTTCTCTCGATCAGATCCGCCTCCTCCCTCGTTGTTTTTGTTGCGCCCTCGCTCTCTATTCCCATCTAGGGTTTTCTCTAGATGATTATGCTGAGATAATGTTTCTGGTTGGGGAAAAATCCGCAACCGTTTCAGAGGAAATATGGTGAATGAACCTTGATGGGCTAGTCAACTAGTTGTTCAATTTTCTTTTTTCTGTTGGTTCAACAAATTGAATTCAACTATTAACGAGTGACCACTTCATTTTTAATGCAGTGTTATCAAACCAACGTTCTTTAAAATTTTGCCAAAGCTGACTCATAGATTAAAAGCTACTTCACTTCATGATTGGCGATGGCAACGTCATCACCGATCACTGCCTACCTTCCAAATCGCTGCCCAGGGTAGACTTGTTCCGCACACCACCAGAATAGGTAAGTACGAAAAGTGGCCACGAAAGAGACCGAAGAAAACCGTCTCTTTCTATTTCCTTTAAAAGATCACTCCGATTACATTAGAAGCTAGTGCCGAATTTACATAGAGGCAAAGGACTCTTTTTCAAAGAGATTGAAAGACTTCGAATAGAACGACTCAAGGCCATCTAGCAACTGCTCGCCAATCAACCGATCAAGCTCTGTAGTCTGATGAAAAGATCCATTGGTCACTTCGAAAGGACCTGCCCAGTCATGAACCGGCCTAAGCAACCGCTGATTGATAGAATGGAAAAGTTCGAATATCCTTTGCTTGCCACCTCATTCCAAATTCTGCCCTAGTCGGCCTTTAAGAGGTGGACAAGGCGGATTCTTAGACGATGGAGGGGAGGGTAAGGACCTATCCTAGCTTCAAAGCAGTCTATATCCAAGGTACCAGTTGGGATCTAGTTGCGCTACCTGAGAGAATCCCCTTTCTTTATTATTTGATTGAATCAAGCCCTATGGTATGGTTCATTCCAGTGCTCTTATCTTTCCATTCACCTCGGATTGCTATCTTTCAACCCCGGCTTGGTATGGTACAGTACAGTTTGGTACGGTTCAATCAGTAGGCTCAGTTGGCAGAAAAGGATAGGACTTGACTCATTCCCATCGGTTCAATGAATTCTCTTTTTTTTAGGCAAAATTCGTCTTTTATATGTTTTGATTCATCTTTTTCATTTTTATTCTCCTCAACTGTTGGCTTCGCCGACACTGAGAATACCAAGTTAACTTGTCAAATAAGACCAAGTCCATCAGTCAGTCGGTAATAGTCCAATTGACTAGCCAAAGAAAGCCCTTCCCTTTTAGTAATTAGGGGCAGACATCGCAGTCTACCCGAGCTTTGGGCACCAGCACAGTAGAATGATGCAAAGCAGCTCAGCCAGTACGAAAGCATAGCTCATCGGCGACTTACATCTAGTTAGGTCAAGGACAAGGTATCTGGTGTAAGTGAGAAGTCTATAACAAAGTTATTTCCTTCCTTTATCCCCCTTTTAGGTTTCTTCCTTCTGTCAGCGATACATTTATAATGTATAATGGGAATCCTATAGTTCCAATGCTCAGTTCATTTCTCAGTCATCCGCTAGGTCAGCCGTTGCTAATCTAATGCTTTCTCTTGGCGAACTGTCACCCTATATAAATAAGTCCTCTGCTCTGGCTGCTATCACTGAGCAGTGTTTTCTCATGGAGGAAGAAGATTTTAGTTTTAGGGCGGCTAGCTCATTTCCCTTTGCTACTTTTTATACTACATAGCCGGAATAGGGAATGCTGCGGGAAAGCATGAAAACTGACTAAGACGTACTGTAATGGGCCTCGACCCGGCCAACTCTTCTTCGACGTAGGGTAGACTAACTTCTTTCATTCCCTGGGCTTTCAATCCTATGGCTTGAATGCCGGTCTTTGGCTATCTACGGAGAGAACCCGTGGTATAATTCCTCGAATTCTTTTGGTTTGAACATAAAAAGCGAGAAATCTCCCATTCCAAAAAGGGGCAGCCAGATGAGTAAGCACAAGGGATCAAAGGTGCCATCATCGATCGATCTGCGTATGCCGGCGTAGCTGGCTTTCATATAGCTAGATCTAGAGCATTTGCAAGAGCTCTTTTCAGGGAGTAGTTCCCCAGTGGTAGTAAAGCTTCAATCTATGATTCCATTCCTGTAGAATCACGTGCTGCTCTCTCAACGAGGTTTATTGCCAGCGAGGCTCGAAGACGAATCGGCTCTTTCCATCCTTGGATGTGGAAATTAACCTATTCTAGTTGGGGCTCCCGCTCCTGGCTCTTCATCCGCCTACTGAGTCTCTCTTGTATGAACGCGAAAACTCTATCATGGCATTGTGGATCCTCAATTCATTGCTTATCATCGGGTATGTGTCTAGAAGAAAGGGAGTCTATTTTCCCACTCATTGGCTGCTCCGTCCTAACGGACTCGATCAGTTATTAACATCTTTTAGTAGATTGAGGCTTTCTTTTGCATTTGAGTGTGGAAATCACTATAGATCATTTTTGTGTCCAGTGGACGATACAGACTCTGAAACCGCAGCCACAGCCTCAATATCAGTATCCCGATCAGCATCTAAAGCATCAGGGCGGATATACAAGAAGTTTAACGAGGGAATTTGACATGATCTACAGGAAGAAGTGCTACTATGATGCCCGGTTTTGCTTTTCCCTTACTACACCCACCTTTAGCCCTCGCTTCTATCATCCGACATCGCTCTCGGCTTCCTTGACAAGGCAATGTGAGCAACGTGCTGAGATAGATCTAGAGGTTTGCCGTTCCAGGGCAGCACTCCCAATGTGAGGAAAGAGCACAAGACCATACAGATGGCATCGCAAATCCCGTACCAATGTGGACTGGACACCACATCTTGATCAGTTCGTTACTGCGGAGCGAGCAAAATCCTCTTTGTTTGGAGTTAAATTCTGTCCTGAAGTTTGGATATTAGGTTGGTGATTCCGAGTTACCATATTTTAATCAGCATTTCCATAAGGATAGGATAGCCGCCCTCTTTATCCTTCCTATGGAGTAGGAAGAGATAGGGCATCAACAGACACATCCGTAGAATCTTAGACATAATCAAGAAGAGAATGAGCTAAAGTTAAAGCCGAGACTAGAATAGGGGATGGTGGAAAGGTTACTCTTTCGAAATTCAGAAAGCTGTTCTAAGCCCCTTCCAGCCCCACCACCGGATCAAGGGACTACTTGCCCGAAGAGCTTAGCTTAACCCAGCCCAACCACTCCTTCCAGTGCTACATCGAAGAAAGGAGCTCCCGGTACTTAATCATGAGCGAAACATCACACATGTGAAGCTTTATTCAAATAAATTGAGTGGTCAGTTGACCCTACCATTAATGAGATATACTCGAGAAGGAAGACTCTATCCCGTTTCTGGCCTGTGAAGAAAGCATCCCGGAAGAAGGAGTTAGGAAAGTTGGAAAACTATCTTATCATACTAAGCTTTCAAGAAAAAAACCTTCTTTCGCCTTCAAGATGCGGCCTTTCCGGTGTTAGGAATCGATCTATATGCTTATCTGGTGGATGCGCGTCTTAGGTTGTTTTTCAAAATAACTATCAATTTCATAAGAGAAGAAAGGTCCACTTTTCTTCAAATCACAGAAAATGGAAAGAACTAGATCAAACTAGAAATTTCATAAGAAAGGTTGGGAAGTAGTACGCCTGGTTCTACCACTGCAGGGCCCAATCATCGGTTGCCATTCTCCAATTACTAAAGTAGTCCAAGGGACAGGATCCCAGGCTTTTGAAATGGGGATTTGGTCTGTGTCACTAGGGCTGAAGGATGTGCAGTTGCGCATCTAGTAGCAAAGGGGGTGTCGCAGAAGCACCGTCTGGGTTCTGTCGTGCCCTAAAGCAGGAAAGGAGGTTGCAATTTATGGCCCCGCTCCTCATTTCGATCCTTTTCAAAGTCCTTCCGGTGTCTAGCATCTTCCGCTCCTAGTCATCCCACCGACTCCGGATATCAAAGTAACTTCCTCAGTAGCTTGGGCTTGACTATGAGCTGTAGTCTTTTTGATGACTTCTTTCTAGTCTTCTTTCTACGGGACTGCTTTTTGATCCTTTTAAGGGAACCATAAGGTGAGGACGCTCGTGTAGGCTCCACTTGACTTCCATTAGACTGGATTCACAGAGGCTTTGGTGTGCCAGAATAGACATGGATTGAACCTTTCTTTTCTATAATGAACACTTTCAGAGAATCCAAGTTTTTCTTTTCTTGTAGTACGAGTGGAGAGGAAAAGACTGACTAGGGAGACCTAGGCTAAGGAAAGTTTCAAGGCATTTCTTCGGATGAGGATAGGATAGGAAACCTTTCCAAGGTCAATTGGAAGCTTTCAGTGTTCAATTCAAGTTGGAAAGTTCCAAGAATTCACTTAGCCCCTGACTTCTTTCTCTTTTGATTTGATAATAATTAATATTTAAAAAAAAGAATCCTATTCCATTCGGGTAACTTAAAATCCTTGGTCTTCTTCTCCGATTAGGTAAAGAAAAGCTTGTTCGAATCGAGTCAGTGTTCATAAAAGAAAGGACAGTCATTTCACCGCACGCAAAGGCTGTTACAGATAGCTAGATTGCTTCTTTGACAAGCCAGATGGGTGATTCTACCTCAAAAGAGAAAAGACACATGTTAGGCTTGAAAAGAAAGTAAGAATCCTACCTCTTGGATGGATCGTCAAGCTGACTGCTATATCATGGATCCCCTTGGGAGGGAAGGATCGACAAGCGCACTTGCCTATAGGAGATTAGACTATCCATTGTCTGCTAGATAGAATTCCCTTGCATCGGAAGACGCCCTCTGATTACGTTAAATATTTGAAAGTCGAATTACGCTCTTTAGCAATTCATGCTAACTTAGTGCAAGATGAAAAAATTCATTGATAGAGGCATCTTTATATGAAGAAGTTATCCCAATAGTCAATATATCGGTAACGAAGGCTTGCTATTGAGCGACGGAGATGCTTACGAAAGTACTTCCGATAGCTTCGCTACGCCGCCGCTTGAATAGGTTGAGGATAAGAGCTAGCTAAAGCCCTAACTTCTTAGCACCCAAAATTATATACAAGATAGACAGACGAGCTCATGATACCGACCTATTCTCCTTACCCTCTTGCTTTGAAAACCAGGGAATTAGTAAGACCTTCCACCTCGTCTTGGTGGGATGTCATCTCGATCTCTCCCTCTATCTTATGTCTATTATGACGTGTCAAAGGCAACTCAGCAGAAGAGGGCTTCGCTACTACTTTATTTTATTTGATCTCTAAGTTAGCATTACCTAGCTCTAAGACTAGTAGGGCTATGAAAAGCATCTGTGCTGTACTGACTTACTGGTGTATTGCTAGTGGACTGAGAGGAGAAGAAGGGTCGATGTAATTGAGCTCGACCACGCCGGGCTAAATACTACCATACCCGAAAAGCAGGACAGAGTAGGACGGGAAACTACTGTATATGAATAGTAAAATACTGCTCCATAGGCAAGAAAGACGGATTCTCAAAGTGTTCCACTCCTTAGCAAGAGTCTTTCAATGGGAAAATACTGATCCACTGGACCGACATCGGAAGACAACTTCAAATAAAGGTAGTCAAGGCAAGTGCATAGGCGGCATTCCAATCACTATCAAGAAATTGCGTATATATAAAGTAAAGTAAAGAAGAGGGACAGAGTTGGTTGACTACATAGAACTAAGCTAACAGCAGCGGATATGCGACATCCTTTTTAACTAAATAAAGACTGTCCTTTCGAACCAATATAGGATCCATAGGGAGTCTCTTTTGAGTTCCCATCCCTTCGTTCTGCATTCCTGTCGGTTGAAGTTATCTTTGCTTCTTGGGGAGCTGGTGGAAGTTTTAGTACTTTCTTCTCTCTCCCCGGTAATTGGAGTTGTGTTCTATATGCCTTTCGCCCATCCAGTATTTCGCCCCCTTAAAACTTCGTTATTTAGGAAAGTGAGTGAGCAAGATGTTCCTGGCTGAACCCGTGAGTTCGTTCCTTTTAATATCTAGCAATACAGACTACTTTCCTGCTGCTTTCCTTGGAATAGAATATCCCCCCCTAGTTTCTCCTTCCAATAACCTTACACACGCTATCACAATTGCCCTATCTGACTAGAATTAGAAGTTTCTTTCGCCTACAGTCCTTCGACCAGCCATCCAGTCTCAGTCCCCTTTACTGTCTAGTATACGTCCTCCAGTTTTAATAGAGTGTATAGGAGGAGTTTCCTTTTAGTAGTCGTCTTTGGCCTTGTCTTATAAAGATAAAGAAAAAGTACCTTTCTTGGCTTCATAAGTGGTCATTCATAGTCGCTATCTGCAAAAGTGCTTAAGAAGAAAGAAGTCAATCCTTTAGGCGAGTTTGAAGTAGGCATCGTGGGAAAACCACCGGACAGGGGCAATCCATCATACAGTGATAAAGAAAGTTCCTTGCCAGGCCTAGTATTTGCTTATGTCTAAAGAGTATTTTACTATACATATACCTTTTTTGAAGAATAGTCCCTGCCTGCCATTGGCAGTTCTCTTGCTAAGCCTGTGCCCTTTACAATAGCTAAAAAAGCAACTCTTACTGGCTCTTACGGGTCTGGTACGACTACAAAAAAGGCTGACCTGACATCGAAAGAAAGAAAAACTAGAGGGTCACTAAGATCAGCTGGCATGGAAAAAGCTGGAAGGAAAGAAAGTCAAACTGGTTCGCTTGGAGAAGGAATAGAAGGCCTTCTAACTGATTGATACTACCTGAAATTGTTCTAGCACTAGCTGAGCGAATTAAAGCAACTCAAATTTTCACCGCAACTCCCACTCTTGGGACCTATCCTTATACTTGGTCTATGCCCTACACTTATAAAGGAGCTTCTTCCTTATACGTTTCTTAACCTGAGCTTGCTTCTACGTTAGTGCTGGCTTACCTAAGGCCTTCAAATAAAATAAGAGGGCTTTATCACCGGCTTGGGCTTGCTCACACTCGCTGGATATATCTTCTCTTCAGTGTACAGGGCACTAGGAATAGAGCGAAGGGCAATGTAAAAAGTAAGAATAAGGAATATAAACAGAATTCTTAAAATAAAAAACTTGCTTAATCTTAATATTTTAATTCTTATTATTAGTATAGAAGGAATATAAATAAAGCTATACACAGCGCTACGCCCTCGCTTAATCCTTGTGTTAAAGTGAAACAAAAACATACCCGGAATGGGAAAAGATATAATCAGACCTAGGCAGGAAATCCACTAACTTACTCAATAAATGCCTTGTACACACTCCTAACCACTCGCTCACCTGCACCGACAACAAAAGAAACTGAAACTGGCCCACCAAAAAAGGAAACTGCAGTTTTGCCTGGGGAAAGAATCTTTCCTGTCCTTAGCTTATTCGAAAATCCTGGCCCTATCGAAGCAGATCTATAATTGAAGTTGAACGCTAGAGTGTCATCCCCTTGCACTCCAACTAGATCAATGGATGGAACAAAAATCCTGCTCACAGCTGCAAGGGATATAGACACACCGGCAGAAGGAATGGCACTTATAGTAAAGGAGACAGGGAGACTAGCCATATTATCCACGTTTAGACATGTATTAGCCTCATACTATCCTGTAACATCCTCTTATTAGCCACGCCACAGAGGAGCTTCGTACCATCTACGTACCATGCCATGGAAAAGCACTTGACCTTTGATCTAACCCTAGCCAAAAAGGATTCACCCGACCTCTTTGAAAATTTTTTTGCTTTCTCTGGCTTCCTAACTTCCATAATATCCCTCAACCTCTTAAAAAAGTACTAAAATCTTCAACCTTTCGGTCAAATTAGAACATCCCTATCCTGTCGCTCTACTACTCCTCCTACTACAAGACAGTTTCCGCCCCTTTAACTGGATTACGCAAGGAAAGGAAAAGATCCTAATCCCGGAAAGAAATAGAAAACATTCCAATCGAGAGCCTCGCTCAAAGAAGGGGGATAAATGGGAACGAAAAGCCTAAAAAAAATATAAAAAAATGCACCCCTATTAGGGAAAGGACTGGCAGGAAGAAGCACTTACACTGGTTGGACTTTATTCTCTCGCTCTTTTATAGTTAGAATTGATTGTACGTACCGTACCTATCCAACAATCTAATATGAATGACTCGCGATTCACTCGCGGTTTCTGAGTCATAATCATAAGATTATGTAGGAGAGATGGCCGAGTGGTTTAAGGCGTAGCATTGGAAATGCTATGTAGGCTTTTTTTTTTTGTTTACCGAGGGTTCGAATCCCTCTCTTTCCGTACCTTCATCTAATTTATCAATGTTACTGACCGCAATATATCAAATCACATAAGATAAGAATGGATACCTTTATTCCCACATTTAGACCTTTCCTGTAAATAAAGTCTGTATTCCTCATTTCTGCAGTACAAAAAATACTGGAAAGAGTGGGCAAGGGAAGTAAGCTTCACAGGCGAGACTGATAACTATAAATGAAATAAACTGCTTAGTTAAATCTGTTGAAGCGCAGCTTTTCCATGCGACATAGCGATTTGGTTTGGACACTCATCCAGAATAACTGGTAGGGTTATTAGGGAGCCTTTGGTGATAGCTCAAGAGGGCGATTGTCAGGTCCTCTGGTAATAAGCTAATAAGATATTTTCATATTCTCCGATCGGCGATTTGAAAAAAAGGATCGGCATTCTCTTCCGAACAAAGGAAGTTAGCCTATTAGCTATTCTAGCCTTTGCTTTGAAAGCTGTCCAAAAGGAAGAGAATGATTGCAGAAAGAAAGATAGTAAACTAGGGATTGGAGGACAAGGTTTTTTCTTCGACGCTGGGTAACACTTCCTCCATGTTTGGTTTGGCTCTTTGTAGAAATCGAATCGGACAAATAGGTTCTTTCGGAAGAGAAGGGCTTCTTTGCAGGTTTGACATTAGAATCTGCTGCTTGGCTCTTTCCTGTTTTCGCAAGACTAGGCTGTTAGCAAGAATGCCACCCGCTTCGTATAAAGAAATAGAATGAAAATTGGCTCTTTCCGGCTTTCAGTCCAATTCGGGATCATTGCTTCGTCAGCCCTGCCGACTAGCGGATGTGGCATTTCTTCTTCTATCTCTGTGAATTCCTGATTCAATTGCTAAGAGAGCAGTGGATGATTGACTTACCTAATCTGTAAGAAGAAGACCTATTACGAAAGCACTAGCAGCCTCAACTGCATTAGTTCCTACTCGTACTCATACTAAAGCACCCGATACGATCAGATCTTCAGGGGTTTTTTCACACTACCATAAACAATCACAGCTGATACGATCACACCAACAAGGACTAGCACTGGATACGTGAACAGCGTATGATGATTCACTATCAAAGAGGGCATTCGAAAAGATATCCTAGGAGCTAATCAAGTGCCACAGCTTCTTCTCAAGCATCAACATCAAAAAGCTCCAATGCCCTTAATCAAAGAAAGTCAGAAGAGAAGCTACCTCGATAGGAAGAATAAGAGCATAAAGGGGCAGATTGCCCGAAAGCTTCAAGCCCTGTTTCAGCTGAGAGCATTCTTTCCCCTGGCACCTCTCTTACATAAATAAAGCAAGCAAACTCAAAGCATTAGGTCTCACATTCTTTAGGTCAATCAGCAAAGGATAAAGAAGCTCTTCCCCGGACACCATCTTTAAGAGTGAAGTAGAAGTCTGGAAGCAGTCAATCTTAGTTCTCGAAAGCGAGTGAATCAATCTTCCTTATATTCTAGCTCTTTCCTACCTTTGGTTGTGTTTAACCGTCTTTCAAGAGGTATAACACAAAGAAAGGCATTCAAATAGCAAGTAATCCCTTGCTTCTTCCTGTGCTTCGGTTTAGTATACTATTTCTCTCTGCTTTTCATAGCGTAGTATAGTACCTTTCCTGGGATTGGCTTTAGACTCATTCCGGAAAATAGCCAAAGACCGTATTCAAACAGCTGATACGATAGCTGCGGATACGTCGAAAAGACTTTTCGCTCCTCTCCTTCTGGGCGAGGCTATGGCTAGCTCCTATAACCGCACTTTCGGGTTCCAGTTGTTCTGCGCGCGAAGTCTTCTTTGTCGAGGAAAGGCTTTGCCACTTCTTAGAGTTATATTATAAAATATAAAGAATCTAATCACACCGAAATGGAGTTTCGCCATTTAGTTCCTTTTCCGTCAGCGGGTCGCCATGACTCTAATGCCAAAACAAAACCTGGAAGAAAAAAGAACAGCCCCAACCTCCTGCGAAATTCGAATTCTTCTTGAGAATCTCAATCTTCCGCTGGGGGCAGATCGGCCTATGAAGGTTATGGCTTCCCCCGACCCTCGGACCATTATTCTTTCTGCTTTCCACTCCGGGGGACCGGATTCCAAGAGGCAACCACCGTAGGAGAACCATTCTCAAAGAAGTACAGCTAATATTATTTGCTAAAGTTCAAAGGCCAGTTTGGAGAGCAGTAAGAGCAGATAGTGAGGAATAGGACCAAACTGGCTTCGTATTCAAAGGGCCTTGGGGTCCGCAGGTCAAGACTGTTCTTGTGGTCTTGTGGACAGGATCCGTAATCTTGGCAGGAATTCCTTTAAAATTTATTACCGTAGGGTAAGGACGGAGGCCATTTCGAGTGCCCTCCATCAGCCGGGCCTAGTCATCCCACTGTGGCTAAACTTTGTTCTTAACATACTTTGTTTTAAGGTAACCGTTGGCAAAGAGTCGAAAACCACTTCGCTAAATAAAGTGACCACTTCGAACAGATGTAGCGTTCTCTTACGTTCTATGCTCAAGTGAATAGATGAGGCTTGAAAGAAAAGAACCAGAGCCAGCCCCTCCTTTTTGAAAGGGATAAAGATCGGAAAGAAAGAATCATCGAATTAAGCATCGATTGCAAGATAAAATCTCCATGAGACAGGTAGCGCCCCTTTCTTAGTAGTCTTTGGTAGGAGCTGAGCGTACGCTAGAATCACGCGAAACGAAGCGGTCTGAATATAGGGCGAGAGCAGGGCAATCGGACCCAATGCCACGGGGCTGCAAGCGCTGCGCGATGAAACCAGCATTACACTCATTGGGAAACCTGAACTAAAGTCGCAACTTTCAAACTTAGCCGATTTTGGGCACCAAGCATAGGCACGCGAAGGGCAATTAAAGTTTCAGTGCAGCGACCAGGGAATGTGCCCCCGGGCTTCCCCTAAGGTCTTAGACCTCCCCCCATCTATACCTACAACTATAAGTGGACAAAGCGGCTTCCTTAGCCGTCTACCCAGCCTCAGCTAAAGGCCTAGCCCCTCTGCCTCGGTCAGAATCCTAACTTTAATCTCGCACAAGTCAAGCTCTCACAACAGGGAACAATTCATAGAGCTGATGCTGATCTGCCTCCTTGAAAGGAAATCCTCGCACTTCGGGAACGCTTGGAGGTGTGAATTCGGTATGGTCACATGATCCAACATTTTATCATTTCGTCTTGAGAAAAAGAATATGTAATGGAAGTCGCTCGCTAGGGCATTACAGGCTGCCCTTTTCGGTCTGGGTTTTCCACCTTCGTTAGATTACACGGATCCAACCGAAAAGATCTCTCATTTTGCGCGAGGTTTCGACCTCTATAGACAATGAAGTTTCTCTCTTCCTATACCACAAATGAGAAAGAGACCTATTTGACTGCCATGGATGCTTGCTGCTCCCAGTACTAGTTCCATGTCTCAATCAAGGGAGTAGCAAACTGGGATTGAAGGAGCCAAGGAAGAGATCAAGTGTTAGGTGCTTCCACGAGCTGCTTGGTAGAAGCCTTTGTCCGTCAACACAGAAGAGAGGAGTTTGGCTGGGATGGATATGCTCCTCTATCAGTTCCTATTCCAGTATCAACAAATGAGGCTAACGGTTTGACAGTGACAAGGGGATGGTCAAGTACGGGTTGTTCCATCAAAGCTTGTTCGAATCCTTCTTTCAGTCTCCCACGTACCCTAAAGAAAGAGATTTGACTCAAATCTTCAGGTGCTGCTTTCAGTCTTTTTCCATTAACTCCTGCACTGAAAACAAGGCGCCAGGGTGGAAAAGATTCCGATGCTTTACTCAGTTTAGGATATGAGGAAATTTTTTTGCAGTAAAAAAGTTATAATTATTAGCTATGATAGTTGGGATGCGTGCACCTGGTAATTAAGAGCACTATTTATAGGTTTCGAGAGTACCATTAATCCCAGTCCTACTCAAGACGGCTTTCTTTGATCATCGAACCTTTCTCTTTCTGGTTCCGGGGAAAAGTAAGCAAGCTTCCTTATTCCGGGCCTACGTCTCTCTTTCGGGAAGCGCTTGGATTAGACTTAGCAGTCACTCGAGCCAGGAAGTAAGTTCATAAAGTAAAGGCAGTAAGCAAGGCGGTTGATCAAAAGAATTTCCTTTCTGCTTTAGCTGTCCCGGCTTTAGCTAGTTCAGGTGGTTTCGGTAAGCTTGTCAGTTTAGCTAGTTAGGGAGGCGACTGGAAGGAGAAAAGCCTCTTTCCTTTTTTTTGGGTAAGGGGCCTTTGATTAATAGGGGGTAAAAGTTCCTAGTATAATAAAGATCTCTTTCGTGTTGGCGGGATCGACTTCCATTTTCGATACCGAGAAAGCAAGCCGAGCAGAGAAGGTAGCTAGTTCAGTACCGGGCACGGTAGTAGCGGCTAAAGGAAAAAGCGAGTCCTAGAATCGACTCTTTCAGGCACCGAAGTCAAATCACTTTCTCTTGCGGGAGGCTGATCAGAGAGTTCATTCCTCTAAGCCCGGGCCATCGTCGTAGAAAAAGTCTTATTTCAGGGTATTCCCCAACAGTAAGACTTTCTTCTGATTCAATTGCACTAACAGCTCCAATAGCACCGGTGGTAATGTCATTGCTAGCAAGAGCAGTAAGATCAGAAGCAAGGGCATTACCGCAAAAACCTTCTTGCTAACCTCCCGCAAAGAGCTCTCAGTCTTTCTATCAATCCTTGCTGGATTGGTAAACAGTTACTCTTTAGTAAGAAAGAGTTTCTTTTTGATCTCCTTCTTTTTCAATGGCAGCTAGTACGCCTTCTTACTCCGAACTAATGGGGATATTCTTTAAAGCAGACATCTGTCCATGAAATCGGAATTGAGAAAGGCATACTCATATTTATCGATATCCCACTTCTCTTCCTTCAAGTCCCAGAGGCTGACTCAATAGGAAGCAAACTCCGCCTTGTCTGGTATGAACTGATTGCACGAAGGCGAAGGAAAGCAAATGACATATAGAAAGAGTAGGCTATTAGATAACCTCCTCTCAGCTCTTTGGCTTTAGAGAGAATGACGGTTTCTTCTATTGCACCTTGGACTGATTGAAGAGAAGAGGACAAGCAACCTTCTGACATAGTTAATGGACGAGAAGCAGGCATGCCTAGTAAATAAGATAGAATAAAAAGAATCCGATGGATCATACATTGCACAGGCATCATCCTAAGAAGCGGAGCCTAGGGCTGCTCTCTCCCTCTCAATCAGAATTGTTCTGAAGAGGAATTCTTCCCTGAAGCCGAGACCTAACTAACATATCCAGTTTATCCCGCGGATTCCTCACCCTCAGGAGCCCGAAGTAACGAATCCGAATGCCTATAGCCGAATTCATTTCATAAGACTTATCGGAAGAAGCAATTGGATAAGAATCATAGGCTGAATGAGCAAACGAATAGACCGAGGAAAGAGATGCTTACACACTAGAACAGAACCTAACTCTAC
>CATIWR010399345.1:0-31171 GCA_949677035.1 Omphalea diandra
CCAACTTATTACAACTTGTGTTTTAATGGCTAACACACAACCTTACAACAAAGTGTTTTCTAGGCTAACACAAAACCTCACTCAAGTGTTTCAACATGCTTACACTTAAACCTTTCTTAAAAGTGTTTTTGGAGGCTAACACAAAACCTGACAATTTTGGTGTTTAATGCTTACACCTAACACATGTAAAGAAGATGAAGAAAATGAGTGGCAAAGATTAAGAGCTTTCAATACTTGTAATAAATTTCTTAGCAACCTTCTTCATGGCTATTTGGTGGGGTATTTATAGCCAAACTTCACCAAAGAGTCGTTGCAGATCAACGCTCTCTAAATCTTTGAGACATGCTTGACAGATTTTGCATTTAATGCTTGTTAGGGTGAAATCATGGTCGCTACTGCCTTTCGCGGTCGCGAAATCCAAATTCTTCAAGGGAAACCCCGTTTGTTTCTAACGGCTAGTCCACGTGTTAGCTTCTTATTAGTTCACTGGGCACCTACTTTCAAAAGTCGCGGTCGCCATTTTTTCTTGCACAGGACACGATAGAGGCCGCGAATCCAACTGCCAAATTGGTTAACTTTCTTCCACGAAGATCACGGTCGCTACCAGCAAAATGTCTTCGCGATTTTTGACTTCCAACAGTCTTATGAGACACTTGTCAGGTTGTGGTTGTGGACTTGCTTCCCTCTTGAATTTCTTTGAAAATCGCGGTCGCGACTCAGCCGAGACTTCTACTGCGAATTCATCTGTGTCAATCTGACCTTTCTCTTTTCAAGGGTCGCGACCGCGAATGACACTGCGATTTCGTCTGCTTGATTTTCAGCATGTCTTAACATGAATCAAGGTCGCGAATCTTAGGTTCCGATCGCGATTTACATGTTACTTTGGAATTTATCAACTTCTTTATTTCTCTTTGAGAGATTGATTCAATTCTGCAACAACAACACTTATTTGAAATATTAGTGATGATCAATCTATTTTGTCAAGATCAAAAGAGGTTCTAAACCTAGGATTGATTATCCTAGTTCAACAAAATGAATTGATCACTAGAAGTATATAATTAGTTTAAATTAAATTAAATTCAATGAATTTAAAAAAAAATGAATTCACACAAATTTTAAATTGAATTGAATTGAATATAAAATTTAATTAAACTGAATCAATTTAATTTAATTCAATTCTATTTAATTTAAATTGAATTTTTAAAAATTAATTTGAAATATTTTAATATAAATAGTCAATATAAATAGTTATGATTTAATATAAGTTTAAATTATTTAATTTGACTTAAAATTTATTTAGTTCAGTTTGAGTAAATTGAAAATCTTTTACAAAAATTTAAATAAAATGAAACTCACTGAATTTTTTTGAAAGAAATTGAATCAAATCAAATCTTTATGAAAATTAAACTAAAAAACTAATTTGATTTAGTTTATTGATGTATTTTGTTTACATTGAAGTTTGCTTATCCTTATTGATTACATCCATTTTTGTTAAGACTTCATATCACAGCAGATAAAAAAATTAAAAAATAAAATGTTAATAGAGATTTATTAATTAATTTTATTGATCAAGTTTTTATAATGTAAATTAAAATTAATAGAAATTAAATATTCATATTTATTACTTTTAAATATTTATTTTAAATTTCAAATCAATAAATATAAAAATAAAATAAAATAATTTTAATTAATTAATATTATATTTTATACATTTCCATCAATCTCTTAATTTGCTGATTCATGATAAATTTTTTTTTATTTAATGCCTAAAAAAGCAGGAGGGGCGGCGGTGCGTGTATCGGGCTACATAAAATACAGCCCGTGAAAAGGCCCAACCCCAACTCTGTCAACCGGCGAATTAATGAAAGTATAAATTAGAATTTTCCTACTTTTTTTCACATCCCGGTTTGCCACGAAGGAGGGACGGACGATTGAACGACGCAGGGAGAGAGAGAAAGAGAGAGAGAGCGTGGCAAAGTTTCTTGAGAGACCAACATATTAAATAATAATAATAATAACGAAATAAGTGAAAACATTGAAAAAAAAAAAAAAAAACGAGAAGAGAGGAAAGCCACCGCTTCTTCCTTCCCTCCCCCTCCCTTCTTCTCTTTGCTATACGTTTCTGTAAGATCTGTTTCTCTAAAGCTTTTCACTGATTTTAGTTTACTATTCACTATCATTTTCTGGTCTGGCGGGAGTGCGACTCTTTTGTCTTTTCAACTGCATTTTCACTTCTTTATTTCTTTTTTCAACATTTATATTCATTTATGGTTTCTGCTTGATGGGTTGAAAGTTGTTTGAACTACATCGCCATTTTCGTGTTTATGTGAGATGCACTATATTCTTGTTTTCATTTATCGGTTATGTGTTCCTTTTTTATGTGTTCTAAAGAAAAATATATATATATTTTGGGGGTATTGGGATCGGGGATGGGGCATGCAGTTGTGTTTCTGACGTTGGATTTTGGTTGGTGATACTAGCCAAGAAACATAGACGAAGAAAAAAAAGTGTATTGTTTGTTTTTTAATCTTCTTTTTGTGTTTCTGAAGAAATTGTAGCGCAACGCTTTTGAAAGAACCTGTGTCTTGCAGTTCTAGGGTTTGTTGCGTCGCTACTCCGATGTGGGCTATGCTGAATCATTCGTCTGGATTGTGATATTGGAATTGGCTCTCTATATTTATTTTGTGCTAGAAGTGGTTTTGACACTCTTCTCATGGTGCACGTATTTAATTTAATTGATTTGATTGTGTTATCTTACTGAATCTATTTTGTTGCTTTCTTGTTCATCTTGTTATTGTCTTTTGTGCTTGTAAAGGAAATTGACAAATGGAAAATATGATTTAAAATGTTGCATTACTTTGCTATGTCCTGAGTTCAGTTGAGTAATGGATTCAACTTATTACTCTTTACTTAATTTGGTCTGCAACTGAGGGTTGGTTGCCTCTGCATATTGCTGCTTTGCTTCCTATTTTTAACTTAACACTATAATTGTTTTGCACTATTTTTAGGAATTTGTTCTTGGTGTATGTGTTGCAGATATAGTAAATTTCCTTTTTGGGACTTGGTGAAATCTGGTGCCTCTGGTTCCGGGTGGTTTCCTACAATGCCTCTGTTGAAGAAAAAGCCTTTCACTTTGTTGGAACCACCCAAGGATCTGGATCCTCATGAACTTGTATACCAAGTTCGCTTCACAAAGGAGATATTTCGGACTTATCAGTATCCTTGCAGCTCTTGAAAGTTATAATCTGAAATATTATTAGGAATGGCAATATCGGATGCTTCAATTTAATATATTTTTGTTGGTTTGGTCTTGATAGAATACTATTTTATTTTATTGTTATTTAAATCATAGCTCTTTTAGCTAAGCCAATTCGCTTCTGGTGACTGGAGGCTTTAGGGTCATGGTTGATGTATCATTATTCTGTTAACTTCTATTATATTTCCCTTTTTTTCTATCTCTTCTCTCCAACCAGGCATTCGGTTGTTTTCCTTATTTTTGTTTAGGGCATATTTGAACCGAATAAATTTATACCGGCAGAGAATTTGGTGCTGCAAAATTAGTGGAAAAGCTAACTTGACTTTTGAAGAGGCTTTGGTGTCTGACAAGTTTGCAACAGAGAAGGTTCAAGAGATACCCAAAGAGCTTGTGGCACCTGCATTGCATATCATTCAATATAGTAAGATCAGACTTAATGATCTGATGGCAATCTTTGCTAATTGTGTATGTTATTTTTATTCTTATTTGTCTCAGATAGGTTCTAGATCTCTGGTGGCAACATGTCCTTTGTTCACTGTTGTGCTAACTTATCATTTTTATGATACTTTTACAATATGCATGTCTGTTGCTCATGTTGGCACATTTATATTTCAGCATCATTTATGCCTGTCAGTTAAATTGAAAAATATTCGGCTGTAGATATTTCAAAAGTATTTTCTCTAGGTAGCAATGGGTCCAAATGTTGCTTTGATGTGACTGAATGGATGCTTAGGTCTGTCATTGCATGCATGACACAGGACAGGGTTGCAGGCTGGTTATCTAGGCGGGGATTAGGCTTATTTGATGGCTGAAGTTTAGTGGGAGTTTAGAGGATAATTAGGGCTACTAGGGGAATGGTTTAATGAGGCAAAACTCAAATAAGAATAAAAGGTCTTCCTAGTCTTAATTCTTTAACAATATGGACTGAACGAAAACTAAAAAGGAATTGGTGTTCTCCTAAACCAACAAGGGCTCTAATAAGATTCTATAGTAAAATATATATTCCGAAAAAAATCTTGACATTTTTCTGGCAGATTTGGAAATTACAAAAATACCTTTGAACTTAAAATATTGATCCAGTAGCTAGTAAACATGTAAAACATAGTCTAAATATAATATCCCAATTAAGTATAGACCATAGTCCTGAAGTTCTTAAATTCCTTGTTTGTATCAGTACATGTGTCAACTTGTTCTTTTCTTATCTTTTTTTTTTTCTAAATTTAAACGTAATTCCTTTGTTCATTTGTATGATCCATCATATGCAATAATGTCTTAAATCATGTTTAAGAAATATTATATTTCATGCTTTTTAGGTTACATTCGATTAAATTTTGAGTTTGAATACAAACCCATGGAAATGAGTTATATTGGTGGCATGGTGTTGCAAACTTTGTGGATAAATACTTTGAATTCTAAATTATGGGAGTGGGAGAACTTTTTCAGGTTTATTGTTTGTGTTCTCCGCCAAGCTGACCTTTGATAGTTGGAGTCATTAATTGAATGATATGAAAACCTTTGAACTAAGGATACAAAATTTTGTTGGGATAATTACTATAAACCCCCTGACATTTGACACATTTAACTAAGTCGTTCCTTTCGTTTCAAAATTGTATTGAAAACCCGCTGACATTTCCTCCGTTACACTAAATAGTCTTTTCGTTATTTTTTCTATTAAATTCTTGCAAAATATTAATAATACCCTTACTTTCATCTTAAATTTTTATTTCATACCGTAAACTTCTCTTCCCCTTTCCCATCCTCATCATCACCATTAGCACAAAATCCAGACAACCGCACAAAGAAACCATATCGATGCTCAAGATCCTTAGGTTAAAATATATATTCAAATGAAGAAAGTCAACAATAACATCCATATTAAATATGATCATAAAATGGCAAGAGATAGGGGTTCAACTCAACAAGAGTCACCAATGATAATGGTACGACTTGTTGCCATTGCTTAAAGCAATAATTACAAACTCTAATCCTCTCCCACTCTTCACCACCAGTCCTTAGGTCATCAAATGGGGCAGGAATCGAACTTGCCCTTGGACAACAATCCAGCCCCCCACTTAATTATCAATTATTGATTTGCCACAACCCTTAAACCTGTCCCACAACACAAGAAGGCCAAATTCACCTATGAAATTGCTCTCTCAAATTTCTTGGTGATTGTAAGATATGTCCAACATATTCAACTTCCCGTTCTAGCCAAGATCCTTTGGGAGCTCATACGTGAAGTTGTTCCCCCACACATGCAGCACTCAAGATTTAGAAAATTGTTGATAACGTCGGGGATTGTACCGTTGATGGAGAGATCAAGCATTTCCTGTGAGCTCTCCCCCAGATCCTTGGGCTTTGAGGTTGGTTCCTTCGGTGGCGATTCCTCCAGCCAAGGCAAGTTCTCCTAATGACATGTATGGATTTGGATCAAATTGATTAGTTACAAATGGTTTGAGTTGTTCTAGATGGGATTCTGTTGATGGTTTGAGTTGTTAAGGTTATGATCATTGTTGTTCCTAGATCAAATTTTATCAATGCTGAGATTATTGAATTTCTGGTTCTGTCATGACGATGGAGGAGGTGGTGGTGTGGTGGTGGTGAACAGTGATTTAAATCGTTGTTGTGATAACTGTTGCAATCATGGTCGCGTTGTATACATATCAGTATATCGTGGCTAAAATGTAACGGTCGCAAACAATGTTGCTGCGAATTTTTTTAAAAAAAATTCATCATATATATATATATATATAATCATTTCATGTAAATTAGTTTTTAGCGCATACATATAAAATTCTTTTATATAAATTAATTATTTTAATTTTCTATAATTATTGTTATGCATTAAAGTTTTATTTTATTTATTTAAATATGATTTATTTTCGTTGAAGATTACTTAATATAATTATAATAAATAATTATAAAATTATGGACACTTTAGAAAATGCTATGACTTATAGTTTTAAGAAAGTCATTAAAAAATATAAATTCAATATACTTTGTGAGGGATGAACTTCTTTGTGAAAAAGCACAGCAATACTCTTAAAGAGTTTTAATTCTAATTAAAATAAAAAAGTGACTAAACATCTAGAACAAAACAAAAACATAAAAGAAATGAACAAACCTAAACAGAGAATGCCAATTTCAAATCTTGTTCTCAATATCCACCAAGCACCAACAAAGCCAAAGAAGAGAGACATCTCTTCTCTACATGCAAGGTCTTCCAAAACGATTATTTACAGAGCTAAATAAGGAAAATCAGGTCATACTCTGTTTTATGTTGTTCTGTCTTTCCTTCCCTTTGTCTATTGGCTTCTTTAAAAACAGTTTCAATTGTCTACATTATTGGGTGTTTTTTTTTCAGTTTGATTTTAAGTTTTGGTGGTACAATATTCATTGTTTTTTTCGAATTTTCTTTTCATTTTTTGTTTTCTTTTGATGTTCCTTCCCGTCACACCTTGAATTGCAGTTTTACTGGTTTGGGTAATGCAAATGGATGATTCAGTTGCGATTTTGAAAACACTCCTAAATAACTGACAATATCGAATTGGCAACCCCAATTTTCATTACGTATCATTTGATACGATATGTAACAGACAATATTTAAAACTCTGGTGGTGAAGAGGTGGTTTTTGGGTTGTTTTTTGTTTCCCAGATCGGATTTTTTTTTTTTCTGGGCAGTGAAGATGGAAATTTGGTTTTTAGATGAGATTTTACATGTGTATCTAAAAAAAATAAGTAAGATTTGTAGATTTGAGATTTGAAAAAAAAAAAATTCACGAATTGATGATATGATGAAGGTTAATTTTGGTACTATGAAAAATATTTACTCTGTTTTTTTTAACTTTTATGTGATTGACTAATAGTAAAAGTGTTTTTTTAATGATAGAAGGAATTATTAGTGTAATTGGGCTATCATGAGGAAGTTTATAATATAATTTTGAAAAATGAGTGATGATTTAGTTAAATATGTCAAACGTCAGGAGATTTATAATAATTATCCCAATTTTATTTCTGATTTCTAGCATAAATAAAGGACTAGCTGTCTCACTGAGCAAAATCCACTGAACTGAAAACAAGGAAATTAGTTTTTAGTGCAACTTACTCTACAAATTGGTGTTGATGGGCTCTTTTTTCTTGGTAGGATTCTTGTTAAAAAAAATATATTTTTATATGGTGTTCTTATGATTCTGCTATGAATGCTTATGCAAAGAATTTTTATTCAAGTATATATCCATAACTATTGTTGTTTTTTCAGTTTTGAAGTGGCAAGTGCAAGGCCTGTGAATACTTTGGCTCTAAAATTAATTTTGAAGTTCAAGATACATTTAAAAAAAAAAAATGATTGTTGAATTTATGATGGTGTTGTAGGGAGGCCTTTTATTCTAATATGTATTTTATATTATTAGTTATATAATTAGTGTAGGATTTTAAGATGTTGCCTTTTTCAGTATATATTGTTCCAATTTTGTTAAGTTCATCTATGACTTTGATTTTCAGGTATGCTGTCACTTAAAGATCTTGCAGACACAGTGGCTGCAAAGCTTCAGACACATTTGTTTGTGGGTGCCGAATTGCATGGAAGAAAGAATGGTGGTCTCTATCCTTGCAAGATACTGAAGGTTATTGATAAGGATGCTGTTAAAACCGAATATGAAGTAGCATGGCTAGAAAAGAATAATAAAATAAAGGAAACTTCAGTTGTGAAAAAAGATGATCTAACATGGAAGAAGTTTCCTTTTAGTAGAAGCATTCTGAAGTCTTTTATTCGGGAATCTACATACAGAACTGCTCCGAGGGTGCTTCATAACAATTTGGCACAAAAGCATGGAATCTCATGCGATCCTCCAGAGGATTTAAAAAACAAACTTTTCATCCGGGATGGATTAGTAGCCTGCAATAAGAAGCGAAAAGATGTAGAAGATAGAAAAAGTGCTGGGGTAACTGTACAGTAAATATTTGCTTGGTTTATATGGTAGGTGATATTTCCATGTGGTCTTACGCACATCTTTTTTCAGGAAGTAGAAAAAGAATGTGGAAGAGATAGAAAGAAGAAAGTGGGAAGTGGCAAAGTTGAAGCAACAAAAATAGAAAAGAACGGTAGGTGGGACAGGTTGTAGCTATTGTGATGTTTGTTCACATTTGGCCTTTCCTTTTCTTTTATTCTACAGAGCACGTAATCACATTTGATCTTTCCTTTTCTTTTGGTCTGTAATGCACATAATCCTATCATTATACTTGAATTTGCAGAAGATAATGAACCAAAGGCAGATCCTATCAAATATCCCATTGATGATCTGTTGGTGCAGCCTGAGGCAGATGATCCAGTCTTCACTAACTGTCCTTCACCTTCAAGGGACTTCAATATTCAGATGGACTCTGTTGGTGATCTTTTAATGGTTTGGGATTTTTGCTCTTCTTTTGGTAGGATGTTGCACTTATGGCCGTTTTCTCTAGAAGATTTTGAAAATGCTCTCTGCCATAAGGATACTAATTTGACTCTTATTATGGAAACACATTCTGCTCTTCTTCGGTTGCTTATAAAAGACAATGGTGAATATTTTTTGGCTGTAAAGAAAAGAAACAGAAAGTTGAAGGTAGAATTTAATTTATTTTTCATTTTGGAAATTTGGTTTTTCCCTCATCTTCTATGAATTTCTTTGGATAATGCATCTTTCTTGTTGTACCTCTTGGTGTTTTCTGATGTTCTCCCCCTCTCTTTTTTTGTAACAGATAACATTAGTTAATTGGACAGAGTATTTGTGTGATTTCTTAGAGATGGTCAACATGCCTAATCTATCCACTTGCATAATAACAATTAAGCGAGGGCACTATGGTCTCGTAGATGTTGAAGCTAAATTGGGGATCCTCCAAGAATTGGTTAATCAAGTCCTTGAAACAGATCTTGTAAGGCAGAAATTGGATGAACATATTGAACAGCGTCTTGTGCTTGGAGCCACAAGGAGAGAAGAAGCACTGCAAGAAGGCAGAAAGAGAAGAGAAGAGAAGGTCAGGTTCAAGGCTGATTCTGTTGATAATAGATTAACGAATGGGTGTCTCACAGAGAATGTAGGAAATGATCCAGATATGTTGGCAAATGGAAAGCATCATAGTGAGAATGAAGATATGGCAAAGAAAAGTAAGGGGGAAATCATTTCAGCTTCACAAAACTGTGCATCAGATAAAAGGTTTTAATCTTTTCATATTCCTATGTTCAAACCCACAAGCACATGTGCCCATTCCTGGACATTCATGGACAGCGCTCACAGCGCAGACACATTGTCACATGTGCTGGGGAGGTGAGATTCTTTGATTATGGTTTATGCATGCTTTGAAACTTGTTACAATCTTTTACAGTGGGAGCTTCCAGTCAGACATTGCATCAAAGAAAATAAAGCAGAATGGGAATATGGAAATTGTGGAAGAAAATGCAAAAAATTCTAAGAGTGAAGTGGGAGTGAAGCTATTGAAGTATGAGAGGAAGGAAGCAATAGAAAAGAGAAGCAAAGAGCAAAGGGTTATCTATCTTCTACTTCCCTTGTGCACGCTCATTGTGTATGTTTTGCTTGCTCATTGTGACTTTACTCATCATTTCTTGAAATTGTTTAGGGGGAATATTTTGAACGTGAGATGGAGAAACGAGTCCTACGCACCAATTCATTAGGTAAGGACAGATACTATAATAGATATTGGTGGTTCCGACGGGATAGAAGGATCTTTGTTGAGAGCTGTGACTCCAAGTCCTGGGGCTATTATAGTAGCAAGGAAGAGGTACTGATGCAGAATATTTATTATTCTACCTCTCTTTTCCTAACTTTGCTTTTCTTTGTTTTTTTTTTTTCTAGGTATTCTTTTCTAAGTAGTGATTATTTCCCCACTGGAACTTCTGAACAGGTTGATGCATTGATGGGTTCACTGAACTGTAAGGGTGAGAGAGAGAAGGCTCTTCATCAGCAGCTGCAAAATTTCTACAGCAGAATATGGTGAGTCTCCAATTGAATTATAATACCTAATAATCATTTCACCTTTGTTGAGAGATGGGCTTGTACATCAAATTCGCATTTTTTGCAATTTAAGTTGCTTTGAATAGGACCTAGTAAGTTCCTATTTTTTAAGAATGTCTGAATTGGTTGCATCAATTGAAGAGGACATTTTTGGTTAATATTTTGAGACTTAAGGCTAATCGAAAACACCATAACTATTTATTTTTCTCTTGTAAATGCATTTACCAGCTTAGAACTACAGAAAAGGTCAAAAGATTTGGCCCGGAAGATCGCATTGGAGGAGGCTGTGCTTCGGAGATCTACTCGTGCACGGGCTCTCCCAAGGGAAAATCCTGCGAATGCTTTTCTGCGATATGTTAACAAGTGGAAGGAAGATTAATTGTTTCTACATTGATACTTTGAGGCTACATTGATACTTTGAGGCTGTGTTCCTAATTGGTACTTGTAGGTAGATACTGTTTTGTCATGATTTTGGTCGAACCTGTGCTCACTTGTCTTGCAGTAGCAATTTTTCAGTGGCTGAATTGCTGATTCATTATTTTGTTGGTGGAAGTTTGTGGGGCTGAGGCTGGTTTTGTAGTGGCTGGCAGGACGGAGAGAAATATGGATGAAGCGGGTGTTTTTTTTTTTTCTGCTCTCCATTATAAAGCATCCAATACTCAGTTTTTGTAAATGACATTGTCCAGCATTTTAGATGGTTACAAATGTTTTTTCCCCTCACATATAATCGAAGTTACCTAGCGTGACACGTCAGAAACACTACTGGGCATTCTAATGATAGTGGATCTTTGACTACATTTCAACTATTTTTGTACGAGTCGAATTAAGGGCTCGTATAGTTTGACTTTTTTTGTTCATAACTATAACTGTTATTGATTTTTGTAGTGGCTGCTGATGTTATCGATATTAATTTGAGTAGTGATCAATACAGATTTAGATATTTTGTCATCTAAAATTAATATTATTATTACTATAAATTTTTTAAATGGAAAAAAATAATAGTGTACACATTTTCTTTTTTAAAAAATTAAATCTCATATTTGAAATAAATAAAATACTTAATTTTTTTTTGTTTTGTTATAAATAAAATACTTAATTTTTTTTTGTTTTGCTTTATACTATTTTATCTTGTTTTTCAAAATAATTAGTATCTCTTATTTTATAACTGTTAAACTATAGTCTTTTTGTTAAATTTTACTCCCTTTATTCCTAATTGATAAGTTTGCTTTCCTTTTTTAACTTTTAATATTTAGGCTGATTTTTTTAAAAAAAAGTATTAAATTATTTGATTTTTTATTTGACCTCTATTTAATTATATGGGTATCAACACTTATAAATAATAGGAGTACTATTTATTTTTATCTAGTATTTTAATGCTAATACAAAAGTATAATGGAAAAAGTCAAGTAAAAACAAATATTTTAACCAAATTATCTAATATTTCTTAATTTATGTAAAAAGAAATAGGTTTATCAATTTGAGACAAATGTAATATTAATTTTTCTATTACTCGAAAATATAAACAATCTTGAGAATTAAAGTGTTCATTTTTAACTTACATTATTCTAGTCCCATTACATATCATAATCATTAATATTTAACTCTCATATGTATACTAATTATGGACATTTCATAACATATTTAATGACAATGCAAAAATATCTAAGAATATGAAATATATGATAATCACATTTCTTAATTATATATAATCCATAATGATATTTATACATAAATAACTTAGGCAACTACAAGAAACAATTGGAGTGCCTTAATATGTATATATAATGCTTAACTTAAGTTCTCTAACTTGTAGCATATATCCATAGTGTCTTCCTTAAGTTTGACCTTTAAAACACTATGTGGGGGGAGGGAGGTGAGTTCCTTACATGAAACTCAGTGAAGAATTTTATATGTTTATATGCATGCTCACATGCCTTTACATGAATGCATTTCTATTTATATGACACACCATATGTATACAACATTTACATAGCATAACATTGCACATATATTAAAATAAATAATAATAACTATAATTATAGTACTTATAAGAAAAAAAATAAAATTATACAAATTATATTAAATTTAAATAATTTTCACTCTTTAATATATAAATAATACTTTTTAAAAATAAAGAGCAATATTAAAGGTATTTTTATTAGAATTAGTAGAATGTCTAATAAGCTATATCTAATTAAGTAGTATGGTTGCCAATTTATACACCTAAACAACATTTTGACTGTATTGTCTCATTTGGAATAGAATTGGAGATTTTTTTTCTCCTATTCCAATCCTTAATTTTTTTTTTCTTAGTCTTGATTGTTTTTTCTTAAAGTATATAGAATATATTTTATTTTCCCACCTTATTTTATTATATTGTCAAATACATATATTTTTTAAATTAAAAAGAATAATTTTCATTCATAAATATGGTTATGAAGTACAAAATTATTAATAAAATATAAAATTAAAGTTTATAATTATAATAAATTATAAAAATTTGTGTTTTGTATTGTTAACTTAAATGCGTGACGAATTTGAGTTAATTTGTTTTATATATTTCTTTCATGAAAATATTCTCTTATGATTTTTTAATTCAATTTTATGTGTATTAAATTTAAAAAATATTTTAATTTGTATAAGAATTTATATATATATATATATATATTAAAAGATATTTTATTATGTCGTAAAATCTTATGATTTTATTATTCAATTTTAAGATACGAGTTTATGGGTTCTTTATCGATTCTAGATTAAAAAAACAAGTTTGACAATCTTGGCCTTCAGTAGTCATGTCATGCATGCATATCATTTCATTTATTTCATATAAGTTATAATCCTTGCATAACTAGCTATAACTCTTTGGGCTTTAACTTCTTCCTTGAACTACCTCACATCATATGACATTTAAACATAACATTAATATTTTATCATTTCATTTCCATCCATAAAATGCATATAACTTTTATATTAACATAATTTGGTATAATTTGGCTTATCTGTAAAACTATAATGGGTGTATATAATGGACATTAAAAGCCACAATAAAATTTCTCACTCGTATCGCTAATCCTTAATTGTTTATCTCTTCCTTATCCTTGATCCTTAGAGCCATGCAACCTAAACATATAAATAAATGTATAATAATATAATAAAAATACTAAAATTCTGAAAATTTATCTAAACTCATCCATAGAATATGTTCTCTGCATAAAGTAAATTGTTATTGATAAAAAAAGCTCATAAGGACATTAAGCATTCAATTTATTTTAAAAACTCATCTTTTATTCTAGAAATAGACAAAAATTCATTTTCATTTCTCAAATTTTATTTTTTATAAAAAGATGTATCTAAATCATTGTTAGTAGATTATAGGGCCTCAACTAAATTTTTTATTGTGAACATTTCTTTGAAATCATCATTAAGTTCACATACTTTATTTGGAGAGTCTTCTCTTGAATCATTCTATATGGTCATCAAGAGTCAAACTTTGGCTTTGTGTTATCCTTCCTCTTCTTTTTATTATTTGTTTTTTGTAGGAGGGTTCATCATCACTTATGGAGGTGGACTTCATTAGGCTTCTTTTTCTCCTTCATCTTGATAATGTTATTCTAGCTCCATGAACATTTTGCTTCCTTTGATTTGAATAGGTCAATTTTTGAGGAAGCTTCCAATAAGAAGACTTGTTGGTTTCCATTAATCGTTTGCTCTTTGATAATGACATCCTCAAGTCTTTTCTTAAAATATCATACTAACTATTAGTCCTTTAATGAGGATGACAATCCAAGAGGGAGGTAAATTTGATACTTTAAAAAATCCTTAGAACTTATTGAATTATTTTACGATGGATTATGTAGACATAAATTCACTCTTGATTTCAAAGAATGTAGAGTAGAAAAGAGGAAATGACATAAGAGATTTATAGTAGTTTATCAATGTGTCTGCATCCACTCTTTATGCAACTATTTAAACTTCTACTCTTATTTTTGCAGGCTCAAGAATAACCTTGCCTTCTATAGATGTAGGAGCAACCTTCTTTTTTTTTTTTTGTAGGCTTATGAGAAATCATGACAACTCTTTTTTTTAGTGAAGAAAGAAAAAAGGTAACCCACCTTTGGTATTTTTCAAAGACAAAATAGCAACATTTACCACTTAGCAAGGAGTGAACCTTAGCAAATGTCTAAACCTCTAGTTAGGTAGCAAATACAATTTAGTGCACAAAAAACACTTTTTCTCACTAGCTTGAACTTAGTTGCAAATTCACATAAAAACCCACTCTACTAAAAAATACAAAAGTAACACTGAAAGATGATTTGTACACTTAGATGATTCTTTTAAAACCTATATATATATATATATATATATATTGGGACTTCACATAAAGGTCTTTATATATGAGAACCTGAAAAACTAGCTAGTAGAAACAAGTTAAGAAATTATCAGCTTTTGAAAAACTAATCGCTACAACCTATCCACAATCTTTAAATCTTTTCCACACTCACTAAATCTTTTTCGTGATCGTTGAGATCCTAATATCTTTTTTCTAATGATCTTTAATTATTCATAATACTCGTTGAATTTATTAGCCAACACCTCGTCGAATAAAATAAAATAATTAAATTATAAATTATAATTAAAAAAATAAAATAAATAATTAAAAAAATAATAAAATAATAGAAATGTAATTAAAATATATATAAATATAATTAATATAAATTTAAAATATAATTAATAAAAATTAAAATATAATTAATAAAAATAAAATAATATAAATTAATAAAATATAAAATATAATTAATAAAAAAAATATTGAAAAAAATAAAAAAATATTAAATATTAATAATAATATTAAATAAATAATTAAATATTAAAAAATGAAATTATAATTCTATTTATATTTTTATATTATATAATTATAATTATATATTATATTTATATTATATTAATATTAATAATTTATATTAATATTAATATTTTACATTAATATTAAATTATTAATTATTATTAATAATTAATATTATTAAATTATTTATATATTTATATATATTATTAAATTATTTATATTAATTATAATTAATATATTATTATTATTAATTATAATTTATTATATAATAAGGAGTTTTGCCACGGTTATTTTCTGTATCCAAAATTACACTGACTAGTTAAGGTACATCCTAATGTTTTATTTTTCAATGGTTGTTGGATTTCTTCCATGTCTGTCAAACATTTCCATGATTATTGTGGCTTTCTCCACAATCATTTAAAATAATCTTTAAACCAAGCAAGAGTTAAAAGGTACTTCTTAAATGCTTTTTTCACACTTGTTGCTCTCTGTCAATGCTCGTTGGTATAGTTTCCATCATCATTAGAGCCTTTAGTCTCCTCTTTCTCTTCTTATTTATCCCTAAAGCATAATACCTTTAGATGCTTAAGCTTTGCTATCTTGATATACTTTGCCTCCATTTTTAGAAGTCGCTAAGGGTCCAAACAAAATGTCCCCATGCTTTTGGTAGCCAAATCTTTCAACCTTGGAAAAAGTTAAGTCCTAACAATACAGAACACTTAAATACAAATGTTAGAAATTCTCAAGGTTTTGTTATCATTCAAACTCACCATTCATATATATGATTAAGGCAAATTTCTTATCAACCTTAGGGTCACATGGTCAACAATAATCTATGGCCAATGGTAGGGAAGATCAAATGCCTCAATAGAAAGGAAGATTTGGAATTGTAATAGCCTCCACCTCACTTGGCTTAGACAATCTTCTTATCACTCCCCAATCAAAGCCTCAAAACCTTCCCTCCTTCAAAACTTAATTTTTTTCATTCCATATCTTGCATTTTAATATATGAGCACACCTTCTCATGTGCTCATATATAATTTAAATGCAATGTTCCTTTGACAATTCTTTAGTATCCTTTGCTTTCAACTCTTTGTTTTTTTATTGATGTCAAAAGGAAGAGTAAAATATGATATATGTTATATGTAATGATGTATGCACAAATTAAAAGGGAGCACTTTGTATGTTTTATTTATATTGTTCAACAACCTTGTTTGCCATCATAAAAAATTGTGAGAATGTTGAACCTTGGATTCTTGATTTTTAGTTTTGATGATTGCAAATATAAGTTGTGTACTAATCCTAGTTGTCAGTGTTTGTGAAAGTGATTAGGTCGCTCAATTGTAAAAACATCAAAGGAAACACAAAGGCCAAAGTACCAAGCAAAGGCAATAACAATTTCAGAAGATTATTTGTGTGGAACAACCCTATGTGTGATGGAATGGGCCTGTTCACCAAGAAAAACTTGAAGAAATTCACAAAAAGTTCAACTACCTTTGCACAACCTGGATAAACGGTTTGTGCAGCTAGACAATTCTTTTCAAGAATGTGAAATAGCCTCGTGCAATTTGGAACAAGCTAATTCACTATGATGAAATTTAAAGATATTCATGCAGAAAAGTTGGAAAGACTTAAGCAAGTGCTAAATGGTCAAAAGGAATAGGACCATGCATCCTTATTAAAAATATGTGACTCCACACCAAAATGGGACGACCAATAGAAACTCTAAGTCAAAGTGAATAGTCTCGTTCACCATGAAGAAAATAAATTTTTCTTACAAAAAGTTAGAATGGCTTGGAGTGTCATGGAACAGCCTACTTGCATAGCTCCACTTATTATGAAAAAAATAGAAGATTTTCAAACAAAAAGTTAGCAGTCTTAAGACTCCTAGAATGGCAGTATATTATGAAGAAATTTGGACTTTTTGACACAGAAAGATGGAATGGCTTATAGCTATAATGTTATGATGGAATGGCCGCAAGCAAGATGAACCCTCTATAAATAGAAAGTCCATGTTCAAGAATGGTCATGTGCAAGTTTTGAAAATTCAAATGTGGCCAAGATCAAATGGTGGAATGTGGCTTGTGCAAAGTGGAACAACTCTGTTCAATCTTGAAAATAGTCGAAACTCACAATTTAGCATGGGAATGGGCTCATTCAAGAGAGTAAACGAGTTCACAATCAAATGACTGATTTTTTTTTTTTTTTTTTTTTTTTACAACCTTGGAAGTGAAGTTTGTTGTTTTTTCTGTTTGGACTATAAAAGGGATTTCTCCGATGTGCGGAAGCAATAGAGACGAATGATTGCAAAAGGTCTAAAAGCTTTAAGTGATCATGTTTTCTTCACTTTCTTCTATAGTTTTTCTCAAGCACACATCTTGTCTAATTAATCTTAAATTGGAAAGCTTGAGAGCAACTTAGGGAATGACTCTTCCTTGAGCAATATTGATATCTTTGTATATGAGGATAATCTCTAAACTGGGTAGCACAAACCTCAAATAGAATTTGTAAAAAGCTTCAAATAGTACTTGCAAATCTATCTTAGATAGGTTTTTGAGATAGTACCTGAAAACTCTATTTTGTGTTAAATTTGAACAACATTCGAAAGTTTACTTGTAACAGTTTAAGTAACAGTCATAAGTTATTTGATACTATAAACTCTCTAATATTATTTAGAGGAGATGACATATGCCAAAGTTATTTGGTTAATCATTGTCATTAGCACTTTTTGCAAAAATTGGTCATAGTTCCATTCATTTCCCTTTTAAGGCTCCTTGAGATAGCTAATAATGAAAAACCATTATTTTTAAAAAGAATGACTTTGTTTGTTCAAAAGAAAATGTAATCTTTTAAATTTTAAAACTCATCTAAATGAAAAATAAATTATATATTTATTATCACTAATTATCAATTATTGACACTTATCACCAATTATTGATAATCAATAAGATCCATAAAAATTTTTATTTTAATGTATTTTTTCTTATATTAAATAATAAACAATAAAAAATCTGTAATTTAATTGTTATTATAATCTTCTGAATTAAATCTAAGTACCAGAAAATATTTCTCAAAATATTTTTCTTTAAAACATTTTCTTGAAAAAGTTATTTTATGTGAAACAAAAAATCATACTTTTCATTTAAATAAATTTATCAAAATCCGTAACATAATTCTTGTCTTTTTTTAAAGATAATTTTCCATTAACTAAAATTATTTTTTGTTGACTAATTTTCGAAGAGCACCAACTATCAGAAAATGCACAAAAAAAAAAACATTTTTCGAAAAGATATTTTCCATAAACACACTGCCTAAATTAATTTCATCAATTTGATCATCTTGAAAAATTACCAATAGTACACTACGCAAGATTTTCCAAATAGATGAGGGAATTAATGTTACCCCCAAAATTCACTCTTGGGAAAATGTGGAATCAAGCAACACATTTTCAGAACAAAAAAAAAAAATTGTAAAGTTGCAGAGACTAGAAATTCCTCTGATTTTGTTATGGAAACTATAGATGCAGCTGTCTGTTGCAACCAATAATATATTAATTGCCAAAGGAGCAAAAGAGAAAATCTATACAGGAGTCTTTCTGCTTTCCTCTGATTTCAAAGCCTAAAATGCAAAATCTATAATTTAACACAGCAACAAAATTTTTAGGCAGGGTAATGCAGGCGGACAGAACCAAGACACCTCCATGGACAGCGGTTGGGCTTTAAACAATTGCTCCATTGCACATCAATATTTCTGTATGTGTTTTCTCATGCGGTTTTGAAGCTCTCTGACCAAAGCTTGTAATAATGTATTTGCTGCTTCCATATCGGCAAACAGAACAGGTGGTCAGAGGAAAATGCAAAAAAAGTGCTGCCCGTGACTATATACTGAGCCCAAACCCATTGATACAAACTACCTGCTGGCATGCCAACTAAGACAACCGCATTTGGTTATGCCATTTATCATATAAGACATCAATAAGAAGAGTGGGCCATACCTTGTGTGACACGGATGGAGAAATTTTATTCAGTGCTTCTTCAAAATGACTGGCCTTGATTGTGCATGGGTTCTCATCTGAGCAGTTCCTTCTTTTTGCCTCGAGCAATGCAGCCAGTGCAGCTTCATCCACCTGTTCAAGTTAAAATATTAACTAACTCAGCCCAACAGATAAAATACACATCAGAAACACTATAACTGAGAAATAAGTCATAAATTTAATCGTTGTGAAATTAGTCAAATTTATGTTGATGTAAAAGAAGCTGATGATGCAAGGTCTGCTCCATTAAAACTTCTAACAGGAACAGTTCAATCCTGCTCCAACTTGAAAAGAAAAGGATTGATAAGAACATAGACAAACCAGCTTCTTAAGGTCAGCACCACTTAAATTTTCACAAGCTTCCATCCTTCCAATGGCACTCAAATCCACACTGAGATCAATAGGTTTTCCCTTTGCAAGAGCTTTTAAAATCAACCCTCGATCATCAGAACTGGGAAGAGGGACATAAAGAAGTTTGCCAAACCTACCAGGCCGCAGGACAGCAGGGTCCATAACCTCAGGTCTGCAACAAGAAAAAACAATTTGGCCTGTGAGAGAGAGAGAGACAGAGAGACAGAGAAACAGAGAGAGATTAAAACACAAAAACAGCAATGAGTTAAACCTGTTAGTGGCACCAATGATGAAAACACCTGGCCGCTGATCTGCACCATCAAGCTCTACAAGTAACTGCAATTGCAATTAATAGATTGATTCCATCAACTCTCAAAAAATTAGTTTTCTATTGATAGTTCAAAAGCATGCTTTCAATGCGCAATATTATTGCAGGTCGCTAACCTGGTTTAAAAGCCGCTCAACAACCCAGCCTCCTTCTTTCCCACGCTTTGTTGTCAAAGCATCCACCTAAATAAACCATAAATGTATAATGTTGCAAACTGGATTAAAGACCCAAGATGACTCCAGCAATGCATGCCTGATTACACGCATTAGTCTACTTAATAGCTTATTAATTATTTTTTCATTTATTATCAAAAAGATATCATGATAGTGTAAAAAAATGGAAGATTCCTGTCATAAGCCAAAAAAAACTCTGGAACTGGATGTACGACTCAACACAAAATCAAGTTTCCGCAGGCTGGCTGAATTTCTTGTATCGAGTTTTCATCCTTAGACAATAAAAAGAAAGTATAGGAGCCCTACCATCAGCATTTATGAAAGAAAAATGTGCATCAATAGGAATATCTTTTCCTGTATGGTGGTTATGATCCATATGATGTTTACCAAGGCAGAGACTTTGTTTCCCATATAAATACAAGTAACTTATTAATGTAGGACAGCTTGCAAGCTGATTAATTAGGTTAGTTTCAGGGTTTATTCGGATGCTATAATAGACAGAATTCAGGTGAACAGTTAGGGTTTGAAAGGGAATATGTTTAAGAACTGAAATTAAGATGTGCGCGCTATGCAGCTGTTTGCAGGGCTAGTTAGACACAGTGAAAAGCATCAATGAACAGTACAAATGACCAACAAAATTTATTAAAAGCCCTAGGCATGACACACACCCGCAGGCAGCAAACTCAAGTAAATGCTAATACTACATGAAAACAGATTTGGTCGCGTAATGAATACAACTTATTTCTTGTACTGTTGGTTGTGTTTGGTACCACTACAGTTTCCAGTTTATAGTTTTTTTGCTAAAGAAAGACGCAACAAATTCATTTATGAGGTCCTGTATTTCCATTTTTTTAATCTTCTACCATAAACATTTCCAAAAATGTGCAACAGAAAAAAGGAAACAACAAATCTTGGTTTTTATTGTAAGTTTTCCTATTCTTCCCAACTTTGCGCAAGCTTTCTGTCTCCTTTCTCTACAACTTCAAGGAAAGCCATAAAAGACTAATATTTGATTTGTTTCCTTTTACTTTCCCTTTTAAGTTTCTCCTTTATTTGATTTTCCCTGCTTGATTGAGTAACAAGGCCTAATCAATACTCTGCAGAGAATGAGGGTTCTCCCACCCAGTTGCATAGAAGGTATCAATGTCGTCATGTTGAGCTGCCTTCTTCCACCTTTGGTTTTTCTGAGAAAATATTCCTAACGAATTGGTTAGTTACAAATTCAAATCAATCTTTGGTGGACTTCCTTTGTTTTTTTTTTTTTTCGTCTGTAGTTTCAATTTTAGTAGTCTTATTTTTGTTTATGCAAGCTCAATTTATGGGTTCCTAATCAATTTAAGGGTGAGACTGGGATTGATAATGCCAGAAATTTGAAAAATCTGCATTCTGTTCTGAAAGTTTGGGGGGCTTCACTTTTGATGAATCTGGACTCATTCCGATTGTAGAGAGATCCGTTCTGTTCTGTTCTGATTTTCACAACAATTTGGGATGGGATTTCGGTACTGACAGGACTCTGATACAAACAACAAATTTGGTTATTCAAATAGCATCTTATTTTTAACCTGTTTTTTCTACAAAAATAAATGAACATTTCATGCGAGGTGCACCACAAATTACCAGTAATTAGTAAAATATCAAGTATACGCTACAAAGTACCAACATTTAAAATCTAATGAGGAATACAATTTACTTATTCGCAACTCACAAATGCCTAAGGCATTAGGGTTAATGCCCTAGTGGGATATGAGTTCTGGTTTATTGGGTTTAAAATAGAAAGGTATTGGGTTTGTTTAAATTCATTTAATATCTGAATATTTATTAAATAAATAGTATAAATAAGCTAGAGCCTACAACACAAAATTATTATGTATAGTTATGTATGAATACACTCTGTGTGTGTGTGTGTGTGTGTGTAAAAGTTATTTTAATTCGAAATGGATCCTTCAGTTTTAGATCAATTCAAAATAGTTCAGTACAGTTCTGAAACTACCCTAAGATCTAGATCCATTCTGCTTTTTCACAATTTAAACTATCAAAGAATTCACTTTTGAATCAGATTTCAGGATTCGGTTCAGTTCAGTTTGAGAATCTCCACATCCCGTGCTCAGCCCTACTAATAATGGTGGCCTATGCAGTCATCAATTTCAATTCCACTCTTTCCTTTCCAACTAATTGGCATGCAGTGGTTTTTAGAAGTGGGTACAAGTATTGTGCTATCCTAGTTGTCAAAGGTGAAAGGCACACTTAAGTGCAAAGGGGTCTTGAAACCTAGGCGCGAGGAACAAATGCGCATCTACGCGACATGACATGCAAACAATATATATATATATATTTTCAAATAATATTTAACCATTTATAATAATAAAATAAAATAATTAAAGGTTCCAATATCAATAACATAAAAAATCATAAACCATTAAAAATTCTAACAACACTATTGTTTTTGAAGTCTAAAAAAAAGCCAAATAAAGGTTTAAAAAAGTATAACTCCATAATCCGAAATTTCACTAAAATCTAAATAGAATAGATTGAAATAAAACTAAGATAACTGCTCTACATCAGGCGTTTTAAAACAAAAAAAAAAAACTATTTCTTGTTTTAGAATTATTGTAGAAGGAAGAGAAGAAGATGAGAAAAACAAAGAAAAAAAAAGTAGAGAATGGATGGCAAGAGAAGAAGATGAGCAAACAAGAAAAAGAAAAAGAAAAGTATACAGTGGATTGATTACATAAAGAGGAGAAGAATAGAAGATGAAAGAAAAAAAACCAAAAAAAAAAAATCAGTGGAATGTGTGCAGAAGAGTAGGAGAACAAGAGAAGAGGAGAGGATGGGAGGATAGAAGGAGAAGAGAAAGAAAGAGAAGGGACGGAGAAGGGAAGAGTACAAGGTTGTCGCAGGAAACCCTAATTTTCTAATCTGGTATCCTGAAAGGAAGAGGACGAGAGGAGCATCTGCAATTTTCATTTTCATGTTGCTTTTATGTTTAATTTGGTATGGTTGGATATGACAACTATTGTAAGCCCACTGTTAAATAAAAATCAAGGGTAGAATCAAATAACCTGATTATATTTAAACAAAAAAGAGCATTAATTGCAAATGCTTTTGAGGCATGTGCCTCAGCGACAGTGTCTGCCTTAGAGCTTTAGAGGAGCAACCACTTGAGCCTCAGGCGTGCCTTTTTGACAGATATGGATGCTGTGTTGTGATGGAGGAGGTATGCCAGAAATTTTATTTTTTTTTTTAAAAAGAAGCTTTTGTTAGGTTTAAGAAAGGTAAAATGGCTGCCTTTCATGCAAATGAATAGTTCAGGAGAGAGAGCAAAAATTGCTTATTAGAAAACTTAAAACCAAAATTTGAAAACCCATTCCAAACACAACAATGTTACTGAACATGCCCTTAGTTTATAAAATAACAAGAGGTTTGCAAAGAAGAGACATCAACACTAGAAAAGATTCTGAAGAGTCTTCAATTCAAAAAATGCATTCATACGATCCAGCTCATGCCCTTAGTTTTAAGTATTAGCTGCAGCAATTTAGTCCATATGAATATGTATTTGAAGATGATTAATTTCACCAGATGCCTATATGCATGTTGTAACTCAATTTAAAAACTTAATTATCTGCAGAGGCAGAAAAACATGTCAAGTCAAAAACTCTCCAAATGAACACAGAATCAGTAATTTACAATCATAATTCTCTTTGATCCTGCTTAGAAATAGTGAGTGCAGGGTGGGGCATATGTAACACATAGTAGGTACAAATCTCACAACAAAATAGAACAATGAATTATTCATCACAAAGAACCATGGAGCCAACATACAAACTAAATTAGAAATTCTATTATCCATGGAAAAAATTGCTGAAGTTAACAAAGGAGAGAAAATGCAAGATAATTCAGCCATCCATCTTGCACAAGTAGGTGTCCATGACACTAAACTCAATAGATGTTTGGCAATAACTGATACCTATCAAGGAGAGAGTGAGGTACACACCTCATCAAAGAAAAGCACACACGGTGAACATGTCCTTGCACGACCAAATAATGTCCGAACATTCAGTTCACTTTCTCCAACATATTTGTTGAGAAGTTCAGGACCCTAATCAGTCAGTGAATTTATTACAATGAAGGTTGAAAACAAATTAATAGTAGATAGTATAAAGGAACAGCAAATTGTATCATGCTAAACAAGAAAAAGGGCCAAAAATAAGACACCACAAAAAGAGAAACATAATGACTTGCCTTTATGTGAATGAAATTAGCTCCAGCCTCATTTGCAACAGCCTTGGCAATCAGTGTTTTACCACAGCCAGGAGGGCCATAAAGCAATATTCCTGTCTCTAAATTTACTCCAAATCTCTGAAGATTGAAAAAAAAAAAAAAAAAAAAAAAGAATTATACAACCACACAACAACGATAATATCAGCGACACGCAGCTGTTCCAGTCGTTTTGTAACAGATTTTGGGGGAGGCAATCACCGATTCAATAAATGATTCATACAGAAAACTAAAAGCATGTATATATAATATTAGGAACCAAAGTGGACGTCGACATTATATACTATTATATTAAAAAAAATTATGATATGCAATGATTGACCAATTTCTTGTTTTTGTTAAGTTATTTTGATAACATTCTAAAAAATTCAATGTCAACAGCAAAAGTTTCGGATTGATTCAACCAAAATATGAATCACTTTTTCTGTTACCAGTACAGTTAATATTTCTGTTATTGAAAACCCTGACATCTACACCTTCAAGTTAAAGTACACCAAATGACAAATATGATGCAACCAACCTACCACCTAGGGCAGACTTGCCGTTAAGGACAAAATATATTGACAAAAGAAAGATGAAAATTTTCAGCACTGATCCTGAAAAAAGGGAGAGCATCTAGACAGTATGTACAGATGTGCGGAGACAAAATTGTAGAACCTTAATATGGAGTAAAACAGAAGCACATTGAAAGGGTGCATTAATGTTTGAAAAACATTTTCAAAGTAGAAAACAAAATAAATGAATGAGGTGAAAAGGAATAATTAATACCTGATAATCTTCAGGATATTTTATGCACCTCACTATATGAAGATCAAACTCATTTCTTATAGATTCAAGCCCACCAACATCTTCCCACTTCACATTGGGAACAGTAGAGAATCCTTCTCTTCTTGAAGAGGGTTGAACCACCTTAGCGGCTTGCTGCAAGGATTCAAAATTTCAAAGGGAGGAAAAGAAAGCACTTTCTACCATCATGTCATGCAAGTCAACCAACAAATATATGCTTGGATTCTATCTATTCCTTTTAATGAACCCATGATATTTAGGTCGAGCAGAATCTAATAGAACATTGCAGAAGCACCAAGCAGCAGCTGGCAAATAATTATACAAAAAGAATTAAATACTAATTCAATTTGCATCTTGAGATATTTGGTTTATTTGGTTGGGCATCCATTTGATGCTACATGAGGGTTACAGGACTCGAGGTAGAGCTACATACTCCATGCTAACCTGATTGATTTGACACGGGAAGCGCAAATCATGAACTTCCATCTAGACCAAGGCATATAAAGCAAAAGACATAGTAAAATCCCTGAAAATTTTAAGAGCTTCAGTATTACAAAAACAAAGGCACTTTTCTTCTCTAACATTATGGGAATGCATCTTAAATGAGAAAGCACTTTAACTAAACATTTATTTTTAGTCATGTTGGTTTACATGTTTAAAAAGAAAATACACTTTCAATCTTGTAATAAAAAATACACTTTGAATCTTCCGTTACAAAATTAATTCCAAAGAAAAATATTTGCTTATTTTTAAGCAGTTCATGAATGTTTTTCATTTTTCAAATCAATTACTCTATGACCTTGGCAGAAAAATAATCAGTGATATTTTTCCTGAATTCCTCACTACACTAGAGCATTTATTTTACATTAATTTATCATGAGTTTTTCAAGTTACACAAAATTTCTTCCTCTGTCAATTTTCATAGTTAGTGTTTCTGTGCTTAACCACAAATCTTTTGGTGCATGATACTTTTTCATCATTATATGTTTTCTTTCATTTCCTGCCAAAAGAAACATTAGTCATTTTTGTTTCAACAAAAAATAAAAGCTCCTACTTTTATTTAATGTAAAAGCAAATTCAAATTAAATTCATTAACAGAATTTTCATGTTGGTTCACTCAAACTGTTCCCTGGGCCGGTACCTGACCATGGGCTAAGCGGCCACCTAAACCTGCTGCAAAATGAACACACACACACGCATATACCAGGCTTGATAAAACCAGCAACCTGAACATACAGGTTGAGGCAGGACAGGATTTATTTATGATATTATAATCCAACCTAAACCCAGCCCAATCAATCATAACCTCTAGTCCAAACACAGTGAAACATAGACATGTAATAGGTCGCAAATAGCAACCAAAAAAAAAGATTTCATATTTAGCCATCATAGCCCCGCCAAACAAGATAACAGAAATATACGTGCACAAATGCACATATACAAATAAAACCCACAACATTGTTAAGCATTACCTCAAAATCAGCCATTGTGATAGCAAGCTTTTCAATCTCCTCAGGCAACCAAGGTATTTTCCACCATTCATCAGGAAATTCCTTGTCTGAATATTCTCTGGTTAGCTCAGACTTTCTCTGAGAAAGGATTCTCCTCATGGTAAGGTTGCCAGCTTTGTCCACCAAAGCAGCCAAGTCAGCCCCAACGAAACCTGGCGTAGACCTAGCTATTTGTATAATATCAAGTGAACCCTCAATAGTACATTTTCTAGTCAGAACCGAAAGAATCTCAACCCTGGCATTCTCATCTGGCATGCCTAACCTAATCTCACGATCAAATCTTCCAGGCCTCCTTAGTGCAGGGTCAATGGCATCAGGCCTATTGGTAGCTCCAATTACAAGAACATAGCCAGGTTTTCTGTCAGAGCTTTCTGAGTTTGCACTGGCTGGTAGTACAAGTCTCTGAAATTCATCCATGCAAGTCATTAATTGTGTCACAATCCTTCGCTCCATTTCCCTCTGTAGATTTTCTCTTTTTGAAGCAATAGCATCAATCTCATCAATGAACACAATTGATGGTGCAGACCTGTACGCTTTGGAAAAAAGCTCACGTATATTTTCTTCAGATGCACCTGGAATTTTCAAAACATTGGAAAGGAGATACAAATTTAAAAGAAAAAGAAAAAAGTTCATTAACAGTTTCACAGGAAAGGTTTTAAATAATGGCATTTCACCATAGCCAAATTAAAAGAAACACAGCTAACTCAAAAAGTCAAATGTTAACCAATAATCAGAAGTTCTATATCTGTTACAATAACATGGTAAACCCAACTTCTTGAAAAAGACAAGTTATTAACGGATGCATACTTGAAACCATGTCTGATAAAAAGCAAAATTCTAAAAGATAGGATGACAATCAACAAAATCTGCACACTCTCAGTGATGCGGACAAGGAGAATATCAAGAAAAAAAAATTCAAAGAATCAAGAAATTTAGAATGTTGGTCTAATATTTACAATTTCAATACTCGAAAGGGTATTCTATAATTTCCAACTTAATGAAATATGAGAGTATATTTCTTTAGGAGTCTTTATTTTGTTTTAAGGCTGATTTAGGAGTTTTTATTGGTTTAGTATTTCCTACTTAGTATTAGTCTTTATTTGCTTTATGAATTCAAATCCTCAAAGGATTAGGATAAGTCTTGTTTTATGTACTCAAGTCCCTAAACAACTGCGATAAGTCTAGGTTTTATAGTTTTCCTATAAATGTTTAGGCTTTATAATGAGTTGGTAATCGTTCAATCAATAAAAAGTTTTCTTGCAATAGTTGCTCTAGAATTGTGTGACTCAATTCCATTCCCCTTTAGTGTGACTCCCTTGGAACCTTGGGTGTGATTCCCAAATCCCCGAATTTCTACCCACAAATTTCTGCTATTATTCACCGCTACACTTCACTCACTATTTATCATTACTGTTCACGTTCTTATTCATGGGTCCTGTTCACGTCACTAACACTGTTCAGAGCCTAGATACAAGGTTTCCTACATCACTCAAGCATTACCTTCTATGAATTCAGGAAATAGATGATAAAGTAAGCAACTTATTAACAACAAACTATCAACATTCCTTGGACAAGATAATGCATCATAAGGACAGATAATGAAGAAATGAATTGCTCCAAATTAACTCTAAACAGAAGAAAAGACCAAAAAAATTATAAGAAATTGATTGACAGAGTCCAAGAATTTTGATCAGCTATGCCAACCTAATCAGTAGAAAGCTTGGCTTTTCACAAAGCAACAGTCCACCTAGTAAGAACTAGTATCAGGGACACAAATATAAAAATATTGAAACCAACTTGTTCTCCATATATAAAACACAAAATGAGCAAAAGCTGCTGATAATATAATATAATAATCAGTAAGACAAGATAACTCCTCTTCTATCACCCGTGCAAACAATAAAATTTCAGTCTTTTACATACATACCGGAAACGCCAGAGACAACCTCAGTAGCTGAAATCTTGTAAAAGGAGACTCCAGTCTCATTGGCAATTGCATGAGCCAGTTTAGTCTTGCCGCACCCAGGCGGCCCGTGTAGTAAAATCCCACCTATCGGGTTCACCCCAAGCCGCTGTGGCACATGAGGGTGATACAACGGCAACAACACCTCCATCTCCAATTCCTCCAATATTGACCCCATTCCTCCTAAATCCCTAAACCTCGGCCCATCATTCCCCTTCACCTCCACGCTAGCAGTATCTGAAACCAACCCTTTCCCTTTCCATTCCTGACTCACATCAGCTCCTAATCTCTCTCCTCCTTCTTCACCTTTACTACGCGAATTAATAATGTCCATCTTGTTACTGGCTTTGGTACTACTAGCAACATCAATTTCAATATTCTTCTCTTTCTCTTTTGGTTCAGTGGGGAAGTAGCTCTCCCGTAGCATCGACCGCATCAAATCAAAGTCTGGCTCCACTTTCTCTGCATAAATTCCATCCTCCGAAGTTGAGAGGGCAGAGGAAGATGGCGGCGACCCTGAGTGTGACTCCGATGATGAGGAGGCCGAACCCCGATTCCGGTCCATTCTTTTCGAATAATCATTCTCGATTTGCAGCAATCTCTTTTCCATCTCATCAATTTTCTTCCTTTTTTTACGAAATTGACTTGGATTTATAGAAAATTCCTCTACATCTTGTCCTTCATGCTGCTGTCGGGAAGAAGAAGATCTTTTGCGAGAGGACTGAGAAGACGAGTGTAGAATTTGGTTAACGAGTCTAGTCAAGGTTTTGAGTTCCATGCGGTGGTAGTTGGAGTGATGCTGGCGGAGGTGGTGGACGATGTCGTCCCCGGTTGAGAACTTGTTCTTACAGGAGTCTACGTGATACTTCAGCATTCTTTGATTCCTGCCTCCTCCTCCTCCTCCTCCTAACCTTCCTCTTCCTGTTCCCATCTTGATCGACCTTTTTTTTCCTTTCTGGCTCTCAAACAATTTTTCCCCTCTCTTTCGTCCCCCAAGCGGCGGCGTTTAAGAGAAAATCAGCCGAGTGACCTCTTGCGTATGCTACTACGTATTAGGTTTGCATCTAGGAGAGCTGTTTTTCTTCACTTGTAGTTTCAACCTTAAAAAAGTTGAATTGTGTTAAATTTTTCCTACATCTCAAGCTATTATTTTATTCTATTACTTTTTTAAATTAATATAATTAAGAAGTAATTTAAAATAAAATCCTTTTTACAATAATATATAAATTTTATATTAAAAATTATTTTTTAAAACGTATTTTATAATGAATTAATATTTCTAATTTTAACACAATATAAATTTTATATTAAAATTAGAATAAATTTTTATTGGTACCATACATGGTGAAAAGTCAAAAATAGATTAAAATAAAAAAGCTATAATTATTATGGTGAGAAGTCAAACTTCTCGAAAGAAAAGTCAAATTTTGTAAATTTAAGAAATTTTTATGATTTTGTTCAAAAATAAAATTACATATGAAATAAATTAAGCATTCAATCATCTAAAGAACTATAGTGTATACCAAAATAATATAAGAGTTAGGTTAGAAAACTATAATATCGTTTACGTTATTATATTAGGGTATCGTAACGAATAATTCACTGTTTGATTAAATAAAAGTTATTATGCATATTAGATAAATAGGATTAAGTACTATTATCTTAGATAAAAATTATTATTCATTATTAAATAAAACTACGTAATTTGATGATTTTATTAAATCTATATTGTTGAATTCACCTAGGAGTTATATATGAGTGTGAACATGATATATATATATATATATACTTTTAAAAAAGTAAAAAATAATATAATTAGTATGTGTTAGTGTACAATTTGCTTAATATAAGACCACTTTCCACACCAAGTGTAATAAATATTCTCCGAGATAATAATACTTGAAATAATAATATTTATTATTAATATATACCATATATCCGTTGGTTTAGAAATATATGTTCATATTATATATATTAAATAAACACTTTAGCCTTTTTGTTTTTTATATTTATTATGAATTAAGTTATATAAACAAATGATAAGTGATGTGGTTGAAATATAACAACTAATTGAAAAGTGATATTATCATCGACATATGTATATGACATGTTGGAGTTTATTCAACTTGATGGATGGATAAAGAAGCTCATCTCGCGAATGGACAGTAAGACAGTGATTAGTTGGGTAGGCAAGAAAGCTCAACTCATCTTATGATGTAACCTCATTAAGCAAGGTCACTTTTACAGGTCAAGCGAGATGAGGTAAAAGAGGTTCCTTATCAAGAACGTCATCTAACAACCAACTTAGACAAGAGGCGATAGCCTGTAAATACATGGACACAACCACGTAACACAAACATGCTTTTATCAAAAACTATTCTCATGTCAGCCCTGGTGCCTGAGCATTATAACTCTTTGTTTGGAAAAGGGAGAAAGTTAGAGAAAGAAAACATAAGAAAAGAAAAAATGTAGAGAATAGATTTTTCCCTTGTTTGGTGACAATGGGATGTTGGAAATGTTTATTGTGTGGGCTAATATTAATTATAGGTTGGTTTTAATTATTTATAAAACGGACTGAATAATATAGTTTATTGATTGTGGGTAAGCCCAATTAAAATGTGATCAATGGAGTTATGGGCTTGTGA
>CATIWR010399554.1:0-59597 GCA_949677035.1 Omphalea diandra
TGTAGGTTGCGGTCGCGATTTACATGTTACTTTGGAAAACATCAACTTTTCCATTTCTTCTTGAGGGATTGATTCAATTCTGCAAAATCAACACTTATTTGAAACATTAGTGATGATCAATCTACCAAGTCAAGATCAAAAGAGGTTTTAAACCTAGGATTGATTATCCTAGTTCAACAATTATAACCAAACAAACCAATTTTATTAAAAGATCAAACTAAACCGAAACGAACTAGTTCGGTTCGATCAATTTTTTCAGTTCGATCCGGTTTTTGCTCACCCCCTAGTTCCAATTGGTCATGTAAGATTGAAGGTAAGTTAGAATAAGTTGTTAGGTTAAGTCATATATTTTGTGTTAAATTGCTCATAATTTTGATTTTTAAACAAATATTATTTTAAATTTTTAAAATTTTGAAGTATTATAAATAACGTAATTGAGTCCATTTGATAATTTTTTGAGTTAAACCTTTATAAGTTACATTTGAACGGAGTCAATAAATTTAGATTTTAAAAACTTTTTAGTTTATTTATTTATTTATTTTGAATTTGGAGCCAATTTGGCTCAACAAGTTCAAATTATTCCTTATGAATGTTCGGATGGCCATCTCAAGTTTTAGAGATATTTAAAGATAACGGAGTAACGTAGCTAATAACGGTTTGATATTAAATGTTTAGTAAAATTTATTTAGATGATATTAATTTATAAAACGATTAATAAGAATGAAATATTAATATTTTTATTTAATAAATAAAATAAATAAATAATATATTTTTCACGTATATTTATAAAATATTATTTCAAACTTAAAAATACTATAATTATTATTTTGTATTTATAAAATCTTGATAATTATTTTTTATTAATATTAATTAGTATATATGTTATTATATTTTTAATAATAAAAATATCTTACATATAATTTTTTTTATAAAATTTATATTTAATAACTAAAATGAATTATTTTTACATAAATAATTAAAATATTATCATTTATAGTTAGTAGATAAATAATAAATTTTAAGAGTAATATGATTTAGTTATCACTGCAAATATTTAAGGATAATTTGACTTTTCATTAGTTATTATTACAAATTCAAAAGAAGTTTCAACTAAAACTAACAAAAACCACATTTTATTGAAGTTGTGTATATTATCTGCTGTTGTTTTGTCTGATTTACCAAATAAATATTTTTTAGTTTTTGTGTGAAAAACTTTTGTTAACAACATCTATCAACTATACCAAACACTCCCTTAAATAAACTTCCATTGATATAGGTTCTTTAACACTATGTTTGAGAAATTATGTAGACTGGAAAAAAAATAAGGAGAAAAATAAATTTTATTTTTCTTCATTTATTTTCTCTCTTTATGTTTGGATAAAAAGAAGAGGAAAAAAATAATTTTTATTTTCCTTTGTTTGAAAAACAATATATGGAAGGAAGAAAATTGTTTTTTATATATTTTCTATTTCACCCTTTATTTAAGAAAATAAATAATATCTATTTACTAAAATAAATTAAAGAGAACAAAAAAATTAAATAAGAAAAATGAAATATACCAATATCAAATATAATCAAGTCACTACTTTCTAAATTATGATTGTCTAATTTTTTATTTCTAGATGTATGAAATGAACTGTATTTTTTAGATGGATCATAGGTAGAATTGTAAATTTATAAAAATATCTCTAATCTCTCATATTTTTTTTTATTTAAAAAAAATAAAAGAAGTAAAATAATGAGTATTTTCTTTTCCTTCGTATCTTCCTTCCCGATCTAAACAAAGGAAAATTTCTTCCTTTCTCAGTTTTCACTTTTATTCTACTTCTCTTTTTATTTTTCTTATTTTTCACCCTCTAAATAAAGGGTAAGAATCGATTCCAATCGAATGCAATGTATCTAGATGAAATTGATTTGAAAAGAATAAAGACAAGAATATTTCACTTTTGACATTTTTTACTCAAAACAAAAGTGCTAAGGTTCTCTCTCTCTCTCTCTCTCTCTCTCTCTCTCTCTCTCTATATATATATATATATATATATATATATATATGTATATATACATATAATATTGCTATTCATGTTGCTGAACACAATTTCATAAGAATAATGGTTGGCATAGTTAGATTTATTATATGATATTTAATTTTTAATATTAATCCGTAATCTGTCCACAAAAATAAGAAAATGAATAATACTATAACAAAGAATAAATAATAGTAATATCATATATTTGGAAAATTATAGTCAAACACATTTTAGTATAGTTACAATTATTATTAAAATCATATTTAGATGGATAAAATTATTTTCTATAAATTAAAAAATAAATAAAATAAATATATAAATTGATAAAAAATAATAAAAAAATAAACTTTAAATGAAAAAAGTTGTACTATATTTACAAAAGGAAAAGTCAAACAGACCCTAACTATTATAACATATCAGCACTTTACTACATGATTATAAAATAATTCCTATAAATGTATAGAATCTCCATTAGAATTTGTTTTAAACAACACTAATAGAGTCTTTGGGAGGGAGGAAAATAAGAAAGGAAGAAAAATAAGGATAAAAAATAAGGAATGAAAGTAACTTTATCTTGTTTGGGAAAAAAAAAAATAAGAGGGGAAGAAAAATAAAGTTTATTTTTTTTCCTTTTTATTTTCTCTTCAAAATGGAGAGAAAATATGAGAGATTGAGAAGATTTTTATAAAATTATTATTTTGCTTATGAACATAAAATCAACAACAAATATGGGAGATTAAGAAGATTTTATAATGAATTGAAGTTATTTTATTTTAAGATTTAAAATAAACATAAAGTAAATTTAAATTATAAAATTAGTAAAATATTTTTATCTAAAATTTTTAATTGAAATTAATTTTTTCAAAATTTTATGATTTGTTACTTAGTGTCTTTTTAGTTTTACATTTACCAATTGATGTTTAGTGATTGAATATTAAAAAATAATGTTTCATAAATGTTAGAGTTTAACGTTTAATTTAAAAATTAATGTTCAATATTTTTAAAATATAATTGAATGTATAAATCTATGTTTTTAACATTTGAAATATAAAAAATTAATGTTAGATTTTTTTAGTATTAACATTATATTTATTATTATATAAATTGTTATTTCATATAAAATCAATTAAAATATAAAATATTTATCTTTTTTATCATTATATAATATAATTATATATTTAATTATTTTTTTAAATAAAGGATAAAATAAAAAAAATATATAAAATAATATTTTTCTTTCTTTTCTTATCTTGCTTTTGAAACAAAAAAATAAAATTATTTTTATTTCTCTTCCTTTTATCTAAATATAAAAAAATAAAAAAATTTATTATTCCTCCTTATTTTCTTTCTTTCTTACATGATTTCTTAAACACAGTGTAAATTACGCCCACTGAATTCGTTATAGAAAAAGATAATAGAGAAAGAACTGCAAATACTTATGAGCTGTCTTCAAACAATCTTTCGCTCTCTCGTAAGTGGGGAACAATCTACAGTCAACTCTGTTCATGAAGACAAATCGCAGAGTTCAAAAGTCATGCAATTCCCATTCAAATTGATTCAGAAATAAAAGTGATTTACACACGAGAATTAAAAAATTAAGCAACCTTATCCATTTTGTTTCCTTTTTTTCTTTTCTTTAAAAAAATGCTCCAAAGTGATTTAATTACTGATTTATTCATTTAAATATTTATTTTTTATTTTTTATATTTAATTTTATATATTTTTAATTCACTTTCTATATTTTCAGAAAAAAATATCAATGATTTGTAATCATATTAGAATACATATGGTTTTATATTCTTAATATAAAATTTTTCACTTCAATTACAAAAGTTCTTTATTATTATATTCACTTTCACTAAACAAATTCTTACGTCTAAAAAAAAAAAACTAAAACTGCCAAACACTAACCTAAGTGCTAATCCAAAGCAGTGTAGCTCCTTACTACGTCTTCTCATGATTGGGAAGAATCTACAGTCAACTTTATTCATGCTTGGATCCAACCAATAAAGATAAATCGCAGAGTTCAAAAGTCAAGCAATTCCATTTGCATGATTCAGCAATAAAAATGATTTACACACAATAGTTGAAAAATTAAGCAATCTAATCCATTTTGTTTCTCTTTTTTTTTAAAAAAAATGCTTGAAAGTGATTTAATCACTATTTAATTACTAATTTGTTCATTTAAATATTCATTTTTATATCATTTTTATTAAATTTTATATGTTTTTCAGTTTATTTTCTATTTTTTTAAAAATTATTGGTAAAATAAATGTAATTCTGATTGTAACAGTAATTACATCAGATAATCTAAATAATTTTTTTTACTTCGTTTACAAAATTTTTTTATTTACTTTTTTATATTATTAAATAAATTTTGCTTTTGAAAAAGAAAAAAAACCTCTAAAACAACCAAATACTCTCTTAAGTACTAATGAAAAGTGATGTCGCTTCACGTGCCTTTTTCGCTCTCAGGATTTGGGAAGAATCTACAGTCAACTTTCTTCACGTTTGGATGCAATCAATCACGACAAATTGCAGCGTTGAAAAGTCAAGCAATTTCCATTCAAATGATTCAGCAATAAAAGTAGAGGTGGAAACACGTCAGGTTGAATTGGATCATTTTTCAGATCGAATTATTTTTTAATTGATGAAATTTTAAGTTCAGTTTAAATTATTTGAGTCTTGGATAAATTTTAATTACTCATCAAGTTATGTTTGTAGAAAAAATTTCAAATTAGATTCGATTTTACTTTTAAAATTAATATTTTAGGTTAATTATTTTTAAAATATTTATTTAAAATTTTTTATTATTCATATAATATTTTTTCATAATTTATTAAAAGATAAATAATAATTTGCTTAAAAAATTAATTTTAGTAAAATAAATTATATATAAAATGAAAATTTAATTAATTTTTTTGTTTTTATTTAAACACTTAATAAATTAAATATATATTTTTTAAGCAAATGACTACCTATAGTGAACATAATTGAATTACGGTCACATAAAATTATATTCAAGTCATATATCACAATTTAAATTAATTTATAAATAAATATATAATGTTCAATGATAGAAAATTATTCATTATAAAAATTTTTATATATTTTGATAAAAATTTATGTGAAAAAATTAGATTTGTCTTAATATGTAATTTTATCGTGATATCGAATTTATTACAATTATTATAAAAAATAAGTAAAATTATGATGAATTTTTTTACATATTAAATCATTTAAAAAATTATGATAAGAATTTAGTTTAATTACTGAAAAATTCAAATCTTTATACGATTTTAAGTTGCATCCAAAATTTTTAATTGAGTTAATTACACTGTAACTTGACAACTTGATTTTAATTATACCTCAAATCAAAAATAGAATTTAGTAAAGTACATTTAGACTTTGTTGTCTTTTATATTTTTCTTAATTAGTTCAATTAAATCTAAAATTAAGTTTACAGCCTAATTAATATATTACTTTTATTTTTATTTAATTTTATCTTATTTTTACTTAATTAAATTTATTATATACTTCTGTCTAATGAATTTTAAATTTATATTTAAATTAAATTTAAAAATTAAAAAAATTTAAATTTATAATTCATAAAATCTCTCAATTTCTAATTTTTTTTAAAAAAAGTCTCCCAATTTTCTTAAAAATTTATTTTTTATATTAAATAATAAAATGTTAAATTATTCAATTAATATCTTCTAATAAATATTTAAAAAATCAACCACATGAATTTAATTAAGATGATATTTTTATTTTTTATTCAATTTAATCTCATTTTTGCTTAATTAAAGTTATTTTGTATTTATAGGTGATGAATTTTAATTTTAAATTTATTTTAAAAACAAAATTTTAAAATTTAATTTTATAATTCATAAAATCTCTCATTCTCTTCCTAAAAATTAATTATTATGTTTTAATTAATAATTATTTAAAATATTTAAATGAAATTTTTAAAAAATTATTTACATGAACTTAATTAAGATGAGACTTTTATTTTATAATCAATTTAATCACTTTTTTCTTAAATAAATTTATTATATATTTTTTAATGAAAATTTTTAATTTTATATTTAAATATATAAATTTTTAAATTTTAAATTCATAATTCATAAAATCTCTCAATATCTCATTTAAAATTTTTTTCTCTCAATCTCTCCTTAAAAATTCAATTTTTATATTTTAAATAATAAATTATTTAAATCATTTAAGAAACTTTAAGAAATATTTAAAAAATCAATTACATGAACTTAACTAAGATGATACTTTTATTTTTATTCAATTTAATCTTATTTTTTAATTAATTAAATTTATTCTATACTTTTAATTGATAATTTATACTTAAATTTAAAAAATCTAAAAATTTTAAAATTTAAATTTATAATTTATAAATTTCTCAATCTCTCATTTAAAAAACAATTCTTTCAATCTCTCTTATTTAAATTATTTAAAAAAACTTTAATAAATATTTAAAAAATCTACTACATGAGCTTAATTAAGATGATACTTTTATTTTTATTCAATTTAATTTCATTTTTAATTAATTAAATTTATTATATACTTTTATTTGATAATTTTATATTTAAATTTTAAAAATTTAAAATTTTGAAATTTAAATTTATAAATTTCTCAATACCTCATTAAAAAAATTTTCTTTCATTTTCTCCTTAAATAAATTAATTTATATCTTTTAAATAATATATTATTTAAACTATTTAAAATAAAAATTTTTAAGAAATATTTAAAAAATCAATTGCATAATATGAATTGAACATTCTCAAAAAATTAATCCTTAAAATAAAAATTAGAGATTTATTAATTTATTATTTAAATATATAAAAATAAAATTTCTAATTTTAAAACATAAAATTAGAATAAAATTATTTATTTATCAACTAAAATAAAAATAAAATTTAGATATTTTTTGAAAAATGTTTAAATTGAGTAAAAATAAAAATATTATCTTAGTAAGATTTAAAATTAATTTTGAATTTGATTGAACTAACTGAAAACATATAGGGTCAATTGAGTTTAAATATATACTTTATTAAATATTGATTTTGACTTGGGTATAATTGAACCTAATTCATCAAATTATGGTATAATTGACTCAATTAGAAACTTTAGATATAATTAAAAATTTACAAATATGTTTGAATTTTTTAATCATTGAGACCACAAATTTTTAATTCAAAAATTTTTGTCCTAATAAATGAGCATATAAGATAAATTATGATATATATTATTTCATCATAATATTTTGTCACAATATAGTACCTATTGAATTAAATATAAGGACAATAATATTATCATAATAATATTTATCACAATATTAAATAATTTAAAAATTATGATAAAATTATTTTATCACATTCAATAATTTTTATTATTACTAAATAATTTATCTTAAAAAGTAATAAGTTGTAATTCAGGCACATAAAAAAGCACAATAAAATTAATAAATTTATTAAAATATAAAAATTTCATTACATTTTAAAAAATATCGAAATTAAATTTAAATTTAATTAAATAACCTAAATATTTTTTTGAAATAATTTTTTTCTTTTTTATTTAAATTATTCTACCTTTTATATATTTAGTGATAAAATTTTTCTTCTTTATATTATCATTGGGTCAATTGGTTCGGGTCACAAGTTGATCCATTTGGATTAATTTTGACTCTATCCAAAAATTTTCGAATCATTTTGAATTTTTTTCATTTCAAGTTTCCTTGGGTCAGGGTTAATTCAAACTGCTTTTTTTTTCCGAGTAAATTCAAGTCGGCTCAAAAACTACCACCTCTAAATAAAAGTGATTTACACGCTATAGTTGAAAATTAAGTAATCTTATCCATTTTGTTTCCTTTTTTTGAAAAAGAAAGATGCTTGAAAGTGATTTAATTACTATTTAGTTACTAATTTGTTTACTTAAATATTCATTTTACATCTTTTTTATTCAATTTTATATATTTTTTTATTTCATTTCTGTATTTTAAAAAAATTAGTGAGTCAAATGCAGTCTAATATAATTACTTTTACCATAAAAGATTTTAAATATATAATTTTTTCATTCTTTTATTTGCTTTTTGTATCTTACTAAACAAATTATGAACCCGAAAAAGAAAAAAAAAAAATTCTAAAACGGTCAAATACTGCCTTGAAGTGCCAACAAAAAGCAGTGTAACTCGTAACTATACCTGTCCTTTTTGCTCTCATGATTGGCAAGATTCAATAAAGATAAATTACAAAGCTCAAAAGTCAAGCAATTTCCATTCAAATGATTCAGCAATAAAATTGCACACGATAGTTGAAAACCAAGCAACCTAATCCATTTTGTTTCCTTTTTCTTTTTTAAACAAAAAAGATGCTTGAAAGTGACGATCATTAATACCAAACTTATCAGCTTACGCGTAATTTGACCCTACAGAAAGCATCTATGAACAAAAAAATAAATTTGAAATGCTGTCTTCAGTTTATAGCAGAACAGACTTTGCGGATTTCACCATTTGCACCGGTTTTGACTCCAATATTGCTCATCTTCACCATGGACTTTCCAAACTCCACATTAAAGGTTAAACCAGCCAATCCTCTCAGACCTAGGAACCGTTGTACAAAGTCTCTCGTGGTAGTATCGGTCCATAACTTTTGATCAGATTCAAGTATTCCTCTCCCACTCCTTAAGTTTGCAAAGAAAGATCCGTCAAATCTGTCGGAGCTACCTGTATCTAGCGCTATACGTTTTGAGGCATCACCGTTTTGCGGGCAGAGCGCCCGTAGTTGAGGAACGAATGCTGGATCGATGGTTGGATCAGCACCGTTTCCAGTTGTAGTGAAATTATACAGCCTATACCTGAAGAACTGGCAGGCTGTAGTTCCTATAGTGTGCCCTCCTGTTCAAAACAGACGAAAGTTAAAAAGTATTGTGCAGGACACTCTCGCAGGTTAGCAGGATGTATTTATAGGTAATATAATACTCAAATGGAACTTTAGTCCATAGTTTTATAAAATGTTTATGAAAAAGGCAGGTGTGGTTGTGTAGCACCCAAGGCCCCGTTGACTGCCTTGGTGCTATATATATAAAATTTATTCAAATAATATATAAAAAGTAAATAAAAATGAAATGAAGTAAAGAAACTTTATATTCAAATTACCGAATCAAACAGTATACTATGATTATTATTATTATCATTAAGATTACTTATGGCTCGTTGATATAAAAAAAATGAACATTTAAATAAATAAATTATATATTTACTGTAAAAAAAAGGAAGTCAAACACTGCTATAACACTGTTGGCCTATCATTATTCAAATGTTTATGGTGCATACTAAAATATCCTTACCAAATTATATTACGATAATTACTATAATTTTAAATATATAGATAATAATTTCATCAATATATATAATTATTTATTAATTTTTATAAATTTTGACTAAAATAAAATAAATAATAATTTCATTAATATATATAATTATTTATTATTATTTATAATTTTTTGACTAAAATAAAACAAGTAATAATTTCATTAATATAAATAATTATTTATTATTTTTTATAATTTTTTGACTAAAATAAAATTTTACATAACAGTATCATATATGTGCGTCTGTGAAGTTCACTTAACATTTAGTTGGTTATTATTCCTTTACATAATTATCAGGTGCATATGCCGTAAAGTTTTGACTCAAGTGATTACGGTAAGTAGTCTCCTTTGATCTTAAATAGATAAACAGTCTTCTTTCATTCTTCTTTCTAGGTTAAGACAGGAAGAAATATATGATGCTAGTTTGAAGTTCTAATAACCATGTGGCATCTGCATGGATGAAGTATCCAATTTACTTAGTATTCAATTCTTACCAACAAGGGTGACAAGATCTTGGGCGCTAAGACCCAAAGCTGCAAACTTCTGCTTTTGGACATCAACGGAGTCAGTGAAGCCTGGCAAATTTGCTGTATCAGATGCCAATGAAACCCTACCATCTCTGCGGCCAGTGGGCACCAGCCAACTAGGTCCATTTGTCTGAGTAGTTAATTTATAGACAACACAAGCATTAATGACTAATTAATCCAAGAGATAATTTTGATAAAGGCCTCAGAAAAGAGTAAATAAACATAACTATACTAGTACATACCAAGACAACAGAGTCGCGAGCAGCAAGTGCGAGAATGTCAGCACAGGAGACAATTCCAGGGCATAAAGCCTCAAGTTGGGTTTTGGCATCATCGATGACTTCATATCCTCTTAGTAGAAGGTTGGGTGGGCCTGTTTTCTCTGTGTTAGATCCATCAATGAGAATGGAACCATCACAGCCCTGCACGAAGCAGTCGTGAAAGTGCATCCTGAGCAAGCCAGGTGCAATATTTGGATTAGACCTGAAATGAGTTTGGACTGTTGTCCTCACACTGGTTTCAGCTCTAGGACATGTTGTGGAATAAAATCCGACGCGTGTACCTTGGCCTTGTACCATGGTGGCCGCCATGCAGCTGACCAAAAGAAATACTAAAAGTTGCATGGATATGGGCATTTTCTAGCGTAAAGAAATATCTTTATAGTTTTAGTCTAATGCAAGATATGTAGCTCAGGCTTGTGTGATCTTGTGGAGATAAGGAAGGAGTATATATACACAACTTGATAGTCAAAGGATAATATGAAAGTAAGCAAAGCCGGCTACGCAACCCCGGTTACAAGAGGAGAAGGGAAAGATTCGGTGTCAAAAGTCTTACATATTGGTTGGATGCAATGGAAGCTTTTGTCATGTAATGACATCCAATTTGCATCGTAGAAGTTGACAGGAAACAAAAATCTGTCTTGTTCAATCTTTTTTTCTTTTTTTGGGAGTACACATCAAATTTCGGTGAAATGCTTAGTTAAGCAGTAAGCGAGGGCCGCTGTTTTGTTTTGTTAACAAAGTAATTGTGTGTGTGTGTATATATATATATATATATATATATATATATATATATATATATATTTATTTATTTATTTATTTATTTATCGTCCCATTTTGATAGTCTACTTTGGATTTACACATGGATTAAGAAAATTAGTTAATTTTGGTTGATAGTCTTACTTTCTAACACTTTACAGTCTTACTTTCTAATATTTTCTTCTTAAACTTGTCTTATTAATTTCTTTTAATAAATTACACCTATTAAGAACTTGATTAATGCTAACTTGCAATAATCAAAACCAATACTAGTCATATGATTGATGGTACAGACCATTTGTTGGTTATACAAACAACTTAAAATCCTGTTTTTTTAGAAAGATGCTTGTTCTTATCCTATTGTACAGGGTTAAGGGATTGGATTGGTTATTGACTATGGATCAAGCACAGGTGCATCCTTCCCCTCCCCTTTCTATAAATAAACTCATTTGCTATATGTAAGAAAGAGATCAATTTCCCTTAAAGCAACTCTACAAAAATCAACTCCTAGAATATTAAAACACAAGAACCCTAAAGAGAAAAACTCAAGCAAAAACCCCTCTCTTCCTTAAAAATCTCAAGTCACTTGGATTAAGAACCACCATTCTGAGGGCAAGGCCAACCCCCCTGATTTCTCTTTATTTTACTTCTTGTTATTCTTCTTTATTATGGATCAACCATAAAAGGTTCATAAACACTGCCTCACGCAGCAAAGGTCTGTATATACTTTAAAGTTGTTTGTGTAAACATCTTTTTTTGGTATGTACAAATCACTAGTTGGTTTATACATATCTTTTTCTTGCTACAAAATATAAGTTTCATCCTATTAGCCTTATGTTTTCATTTTTTATGCTTTGTGCCTTTTGTGTTCTTGGTTTTAAAGGGGATGATTAAGGAAGCTCCAATAGCCTATGATCCTTGACCAAACATTCCCCCATTAGCTTTTTTTATTCACTCATCTAGATGGTTTCCTTACATTCCTTCTTGTCACATGGTCGATATTGTGGTTCATACATCATCCTTATTAAAACCTTATGAATATGGTCATGATGTACACCTTTGTTACATATACCAAATATTTCACTTGGCCATGTATGTAATATGATTGTCACTATAGGTTTAAGGCTAGGTTAGAAGGTAGTACTGATAAGGCAAGTGTTTAGCATGTACCTTAATGGTTTTGGCAGTATAAGACTTCTTTGCCTATAATCATGTGCTTTTTACCTTTGTGGCCACAAGATTAACTTTCTTATTCTTTTATAAGTTTTGGTGTTTTATTCATTATTCTTTTACATCATCTTTTTATTGTATGAGTCATGCCCATATGATCTTTGATGTATCCCTTTTGGCCTCACACTTATATTTCCTCTTTAATTGATGTGGTTATATGATTAATGCATTGGATGTATGGTTAGGATCGTTAATAAGGGAGATTGATTAATAAGACCTTAAGAAGGGAAATTGAATAATAAAGGTAAAGAATAAAATGATCTAAAGATTCACTCGATGGTTTGATCCCTAAATTTGAGTGACTCAGGGTGCCTAACACCTTTCCTAGATCATACCTAACTTCCAAATTCAAATATTTGATGGAATGAAGATGAGTTAGGCCTTTCCATACCTATTTAGGCCATAATCTTCCTTACCCAAAATTTTATTTTGATCAAAGTCCAATGGTGACTAAAGTATCACCCACTATTATGTCCTGTAATGACCTTTATTAAGGAGCCCGCCTTATGGATCCATTGATGATTATCTCTCAGGTCATTTTAAGGGTTGTAAACAAGCATAACTATGTGTCCTCTTAATCCCCCTTTGAATGATAAAAGGTAGGAAATTACAAGTAAAATTCCATTTGTTCAAGTGCACCTTGAAACCTAAGGTGCTCATAATGGTGACTCTATTAGGGATCAAACTTAAAATCTTTATTTTTGGTGTTTTGCCTTCATTAATCAAGTTCCTTTGCATTCAATAGACATGCCACCATGTGGACTAGGCAACCCCAAATCTAATTGATGGGTCTTCTAAACTTGAAACTTAAGCTCCACTTAGATACACTATTAGTTCACCATAAATCTAAAAAACTTCAAGTACACTCTCACCATAAAATAAATAATTAACTCATCATTTTGGTTCAAAAAATAAATAAATTTTTTTAAAAAAATATTATTAGGCCTTTTTTTATAAGACTCTTAATTCTAAATTATACAAAGTATTATCTCTCTTTGGTATATACACTTAACCTTAATGGCATCTCTACTACCTAGTATATCTTATAAGCCTTCTTCACCTTTTACTTTGGCTCTGCTCTCAGTTGGATGATAACATTTGTTGTCTAGCACTATTGCAATCTAATCAACATTAAGGCAACTTAAGAAATTTGCTCTATATCTTCAGCTTGAGTGAGTACCAATGGATCTACTCAAACCAAACTCTTGTATTATTGGAAATTGAAACTGTATGTACTTGATTAATAAAGAAGATGCCATAATATAATATGAGATGAATGATAGTATCTTGTTTTTTTTTTTAACATTAACGCTATATTAAGATTTAGTAGTTTAGGTTTTGGGTTATCTATAATTAGATGTGGCAGTCTTTGAGCTAACACGAACTTGATTAGATTTGATAATTTTTGAATTAATATGAATTGATTGGATCTCAATCTGAATTCTTTTCTATACCTTGACCTTATGATCTGGTCCATCCTAACTCAAAGTAATGCAATTTGCACCTACCTAAAGAAGACATGATCAAAGTTAATCAACCCGAATCCTTCATCTCGACCCATTTAATTATAGCAACATCAATCTTTTTCTTATTCATAGTGTCATCATCAAAAGCGACAAAATAGCCTTGTAAACTGCCAATTAAATTAAAGAAATTAGCTTGCCATATGTTCAAGGGGACTTATACACATCTTAACTAAACTAACCTTTCATTGCTAACATCATTTGACTCTCATCTCTTAATGACATCAAACCCTTTGGATAACCAAACATGGCCAATGTTGATCACATGTTCCATGGTTTCCTCATCATGAAACTGCAATAGAACCAACTTTCTCCCCATAAGTTTAACATCACATTTTCAAAAACTTTCACCCCCAGAAAAAATCTTGGAGCCTAGGAATAAATTATTATATATTTCTGATGTAGCCAATAGTGCATCTCTTAAGCCAATCTTTGTTAGCTTCAATGGAATCAAATATGAAGTTAGACTTAATAAAGGTCCAACCTCTTTGACAACATATGTAGAAGTTCTATCACTGACCCTTGCACCATCTAAGTGGTTACGTAATGACATTTTGTGTTTTATACTTCTTGGATTAAACTGCACCCTTATTTTTTTTGAAATTATGATCTGCCAATTTCATTACAAGAAATTTACTTTTTTTGCAACAATCAACAATGCTAAGTTTGACAAGAATTCTTCCACCACATATGGAAGTCCTATAAGATTGACAATAGTAGATTCAACATTTTTTTGGTTCATGAATCATATAAAAAGCATATATGAAGGGGTTACCTTTGATAATACGACTTGTAATAAACAAAGTATCCATGATTTTCCCATATTTACCAAAATGATAATTCAGAGTTTGAGCATCAATTCCATCACTGAGGATTTCTATAAAGAATGAGACAAAATGCTCCCTCCATTTTATTGTTAGGCCTAGGTTTGGTGGCCTTTCCCATTGCAATTCAAGAGGCTCAATACCTACTATGGGTGGATACCTCTTTAAATAGGATTGATCCCATCTTTTAGAGTTACTCTAAGGAATGAACCAGTAGGAAGAGCATGGAAGATCCAAGGACCACCACCATTAAGATTAGCTTCTATTTGTTATTTGTTTGGTTGATGGCATCTGTTGTGTCCTTTCCCCTCCCTCTCCTTCCTTTCCTCCATTAACGCTTTTGAAACATTTTGGTTACAAATACATAAAATTTCAATATATATATATATATATATATATATATATATATATATAGTCAAAATAAAAGAAAATAATATAACTTAACATGTGCATGCTGTAAGAAAATAGTACAACTTAACATGTACATGTTATTAAGAGTTTTAAATATTTTGCTAATTATCATTTTAAAAATTACTTCAAAAGTCAAAATTATGCATGTTTTATAATTTCATCACAATTTTTATTTTGTATCAATAAACTATACAAATTTTATATTTACTTGCTATGTTATCCATTGGTTAGAGTCTTCAACTTTTTTCATCTAATTGGGTCTTTCAACATTTTCTAATTTATCTAATCATCTAAACTAATTTTTTATCCTAATTATAATAATATTTGATACCACTCAGACATCAAATGGGTCAGACCTAATATCTCATAAGGCTCAGTTCGACCTTTTACACCAACCCATAGAATTGGATTAGCCTCTTAGTTGGGGACCAACCAACTCGCTCAACTCAGCTCACTAGTAAGCCACAAAAGCCTAGCCAAATAGTAATCACTAACCACTCCCAACAATGACTTAACCACTCTCTGCAGGAGCATAAACCCCCCTATATGAAGGCCTCAAGTATCTGCTATTATCTCTGAACATAACTGACTTAGTCATCATAGTGGGCTCTCGGTCAGAAGGCTGAGCTCCCCTCTGACTATGTTTGTCTTATGGATCATTTGATCGAATCAAGCACGAACTTCAGTTATGGCCTCTCCTAATGACCCTAAAACCCCTCAGACTAAACAATAGCACTGTATCCCACAAAGCATTATGATCAGAGACCTCTTTACCTTTGACCCTCTTGTGGCAATGGAATATCAAATGTCTACCTCCGCAAAAACACCTCCCTCATCCAAGATTCTAGAAATGCTCTTGCTTTTTCATTGACTATAAGCTTTAGAATAAAATAAACTTGATTTTTTATCTTCTCTTTATAGCCAATCAACTCGAGATCTCTGAGCCCACATGATCTCCTACCTATAGAGTAGTTCAAATATCTCTTTATCCAACAAAAGGGATTATTGTACAACATCTTCACTTTGCTCTAATCAATGTAAGTTGGATAGTTATGATCTTTTTATTTAGAGTTCACATGTAACGAAACCAAAGTGAGTCCTCTCTTAATTTTGAAAAGCATGGGAACAATTTCTTATCTTGTCAGAAACCAAACCAATAGTACAACCCTACATATCTTGTATCACTTGCTCGTATAACTAATCTCTCAACCCTATTGATTCAAAACAGAAAGGTCATCGATGCTTATAGGAAGAGGAATGTGGTGCTTACTAATAAACTAATAGAGGACGATGGTCCAACCTTTTTTTAAGCAATTGTTCCACCTTGTTGTACAAAAAAATATCACTCCATGCATTATTATCGAAAGATCTATCTAATTTTTTTTTAATGTTGCCATCACCACCTTGCCCATTATTCCATGTGAACTTGAAACCCAAAAAACCCAAATCCTTAAGATTACAGTATTGAATAACATTATGGAAAACATACATAGATGTAAAATCCTTAGGAATACCACCTATCTTCTCATTATTAAACAGAATCTCATTTAAATCCCTAGCACATAACCATGGCTGGTTAGATTTGTATCTAAGTTCACATAACAACTGCCATGTTAATATTTTATTAGTTCACCTAACCAAGCATAAACACTTATGAATCACCATTAAGGAGTTGAATTAGAGCTTCCCATAATTACATCATCATGATGGAGAGAATACGATAGAAGTGAGCAAAAGGTGGATTCTTTCCAAAGCAAACAAAGTTCGCTCTTCCTTTGTCTATTATCTCCTTCACACTCGACCATAAAGCAATGCATGTACCTTACCTTTCTTTTAAACCTTTCCATTTCCATCTTCCCTAATTGGGTTTCCATTAAGAAAACCAAGTTGGGCTACTTAAGCTTCAAAAGCTCTTTGAGAATGGACATTGCACTTAGGTTCCCAAGCCCACGACAGTTCCACAATAAGCAACTCATTATTCTTGGCATGGTTGCATAACAACCTCTGCCATATCATCATAAACACATGCAACTTCAATCAAGTCACTCTCTTTGCTTTTTTTAGTGTTGGTTTCATCATCACCAGATTTAGTGAATGTAACCGATCGAGTTCAATGACAACCAACCATTGCATATTGACATTGTGAACTTGGTTGAGCTAACATGAGCTTATAATGGTTGGTTATTTTATTTTTCTTTGGTTTGGTAGGGGTAAGGGAAGAAATACATTGAAAGGAAAAAAAAAGGTTGGATTGATGAGATTGGTTATGTGAAATGGAAATAGAACCATCAAAGTGATGGACATGGGTGTGTAGGTAATAGGATCACCAATACTAACAATATAAAGGAGGTTCAAGAGAGGGATGAGTGGACACTGTAATGAGGAGTCTAGGGTGATAGGTGAACAGATGGTGACCGAGTCTGAATTTAGGAGAGAGGGACTAGATAAGGGGTGAGATTGGATATGTTGGATTTGGTGGGTGGAGATAGGTAAGAGGGCAATAGTTAGGGTTAGTGGTAAAGGGGATAGGTTATCTGTACTAAGGGTTATGGGAAGAGATAGACTGGATTTAAGGCGAGAACACCTGTGAGGTAGGCAAAGAGAGAGTAACAGTTCTTACTTCAAACCTCAAAAGGTCTTCGAGCACTAAGCTTGTTATCCTTGATATTAAAGGATCAGTACTCACTATGGTTTCTGCATTGTCTTCAATCCCCATAACCGTAGAGTTGTTACTTTGTACCATCGATTCAACAGTAGTTTCTTCCCTCCTTTTACTTGAAGTTTGCTTGGTTGAAAAACCAAGCCTCACTTGGCTAGCACATGATCTGACCCTCTAGAATTAAAGCCTTTAATGCTCTTCAAAGGAAAAGCTTGCAACTAATCCCCATAATTAAGTTGGTTAACCATTTCATCTTTGAATTAGAACCTATATTACAATGTTTGAACCCATGCCCACAACGTCCATAAGAGAATCAAAAGGTTAGCAGTTCCTTAAATTTAAAGGGAATCCATAATACTTGCTCACTATCAATGTGTAACTTCATTCCCCTAGCCATAGGTTTATGAAGATCCATCATAACTCGAAAATGTAGGAATTTAGCCCTCCCAAACAATCCTCCTCATCCAGTCCTAAAAAGACACTAATTTTGCTACCCAATAGTTTAGCAGTATGACTCAACATGCTATGTAGAGGCAGATCATAGGCTCAAACTCATAATTTGGTGGAAGTTCAATGGCAGAGGCTTGTTCTAGACTTGTAATTTCTTTAATGATAAAAAAAAATGCCTATTAAAATGCCAAGGCTCTTTAGCAATGACCTGTTACTTATCATTCTAATGGAATAGTTGAAATAGAAAAAGGCTATTCCCTCATTCTTGCACCTCAATGTTGTGTGTGTGCTCGAAAGCCTTTTTCATGTTAGTCATATGGGCATTGGTATTGAAAGGACGACTAGTCCAATGAGAGCCAACCAAGCATAAATGTGTTATATCCTTCGTATCTTCCGCTAAATCATCTTCAATATTTATTTCAAAACTCTTTTCTTCTGTTATTTTTGAAACATCCATCACCCTCGCACTCCTGCTTTTAATAAAATATAAACTCGATTTAGCAAATAAAGAGGAGTATCGTACTTTGTCAATCCCAAAAGCATGAATCATAAGGAAATAGGATGCCTTCTGAAAAGGAAACCCAAAAACAAAGTTAGCATAAATTAAGAAAACACACCAAAAGCACAAAAAGATGAAAGCCTAAATGAATGACACGAACACACAAGACAAGAAAAGAAAAAGAAATTATGAGGAAAGAGAGAAAGGGCATTGAACTGATAAAGGTGACACAAGGAAAGAAATTAGGAAGCATTAGCCCCAAAAGGGGAACCAATCTCGAAAGAAAATGAGAACCCTATATCTCCAGCATGGAAAGAAAAAACCCTAACGAAAAGGGAATCCTTAAAAAGATCTATTACTTAGGTGTTTCACTATTGACATTTAAAAATAGCATGTCCTCATGTTCTTGGAAAGATCAAAAGAAAAAAAAAAAGAATGGAAGGATGGTGTCAATTTAGAATTAATAAAATTTAAGTGTTCATGAACAGCGAATGAAGAAAAAGGAAGCAATAGAAGTTCTTTTAACAGTTTCACAACAGAGGAGATGAATCTATTCTACCAAATGTCGATGGGCCTATTTTTCCAAATCTATACCATGATTCTTTGTAAATTGACATTACCATAAAAAGTAAGTAGAGGATGAAAGGAGGAGTAAGGGATGGCATTAAAGGCCCTACCATCGTCAAATATGAGTCATTATTGGCGTTGTTCAATGGATAGTATGGATTGAGACAAGAACAAAGTGTCTTCATCTCAAAATAAAAAGAACAATGAGTGTTTTAGTTCAACAAAAATATGATTTTATATTGGTAGGGAGAGTTTTGTCATCGTACTGGTTTTACTAGGCTCAAATTCAGATTACTCTAATGCTCAAAAAGAGTATGAAGATACCAAATGGTGTAAACAAAAAAAAAAAGATTTTATAGCATGGATAACTTTTTTTATGTGATAATTCATTATTTATCCTAAAAAAATACTGATATAGGCAATTTGTGCTTCATTGGTCATAAATAAAATTACAATAGTCTAATAGTTTAAGAATAAAAGGTTAAGTAGTAAATTTGTCAAAATTAAAAAAGAAATATAAAAATAACCTTTTGTAGAAAGTTCAATGAGTAAGGTATGCATTTAGCAATTTGTTTTAAAATTTATCTATATTTTTAAAATTTGATTAGTTGACTGGTTTTTAGTTAGTTCGACTAATTTGATTCACTTAATCAACTATATATATATAAACATTGCATGAAATAGTATAATTTTTAAGTTTTTAAAATTTTCGCAAAACAACGTGGTTTTAATTTGAATAAGTTTGATCCAAAATTTCAATTCTTGCTGATTCTTTCGATTTTAATCGATTTTTTTATTGATTTCATGTTGATTGATTTGACTAATAAACTAAATCAAATCACTAATCCACTTTTAATTTTATTAGTTTAATTGATTGATTCAATTCAATTCTAAAAACTTTGAAAGTTATATAGAATACATTTGTGAAAGAAGCCAAAAAGAATTGAGAATTGATATACATGTGTAAACATAAAATAAGTAAACAAATAAATCAATAATTGATTTAGTTAATCAATTTAATTTAATTTAATTAGATAATTAAAAAATTAATTGATTAGATTTAATTAATTTAGTTAGTTAGATAATTGAATTGATTAAATTAATTAATTTATATGTTTAAATAATTAATTTATTGACCTTCAAATTTCAAGGTCTTTAAATAATTATAAACTAATTGCAATTTGACATATGGATAAATGATGTAATATAGGCCAATTATATTATGATATGTGGACCAATTAATATTCATCCTTAGTAAGACATGAGTATAAACTCAAATGTTATATTTTTTTGTGGCTTGTTGATACTAAGGGTATGTTTGTTTTATCTATTGTTGGTTGCTTGTTGTTGATTATTAGTTACTGATTACTGATTGATATGTTAAGTAAAATTATGATTATTTGTAAATATATGGATATAAATTTTAAATAAATATATTTCATATTTTATATTTAAAAATGAAAATAATAATTTCATTAAAAAGTTAAATAAGATATTAGACATAAAATGTAATAAAATTTAAATAATTAATAAATAAATAGTTTATTATTATTAAAACAATATAAAAACAAACACTATATTACAGTAATGTAAAAAGTTATAAACATATTTGTCTTTTTATTATAAAAATATAACTTGTCGATAAAAAGTAATATTAAAAGTACTTTTCTAAGTAAAGTAGTTTTTTTCTTTAAATAAGAACTAAAGTAGTTAAATAGTCTATCAGCTACCAATTATTTTTTTGCAATGAAAAGTAATATTAGCCAAACACATCTTCTAAACTTTTTACAAACTAAAAAAAAAAAAAAAAAAAATCTCCTAAAAAAGAAAAATAAACATTCCTTGAACACCTAGCACCTAGTTGTTCAATCTCCTAAATGGCAACAACAGCTAACCACATGTGGAATTTTATTGAATTTTCACTTAATGAATAATCAATTAATTGTTGGCAGGTGTATAAAGCCAAATACAAGACAAAAGGCTCCATTGAGAGATATAAAACAAGTTTTCTTAATATGGTATGAGGAGACGTTTCATTCGTTCCACACATTTACAAAACTCTGGAGTTCTGCAAGTTCAAGAGTTTAAGAAACAAGTTTTTCAATGTCTTCGGGTTCATCAACAAATTCTTCAAGTTCTTCAAGAACAGGAAGAAGAAGATAACTGCACTAATTTAAGATTAAGTTATTTTAGCCCTCAATTCATATTTTTATTTAATAAAAACTTCTTTGCTTAAAGATCAAATTGCATTAGCTTTTGAATTGTGTTCTTCATATAAAAGTAGAACCAAAAGATATCTTCTTTGTAAAGAAATTACTAAACATTAGGATTTTGTATATTGATTGATTTATCCTCTGGCCTCTCATTTTGCAGCAGCTAAAAGGATGTCACTAATCATTTTATAGCCAATAATAGCTCAATTTTAAAATATTTTTAGTAGTTTTTTCTTAACAAATATATATTTTCTTTCATATCCATAGATTAATTCTGCAATATTATTGGTACTAACATTGATTTACCTCTGACAGCTAAGTTGTTTGTCCTCCAATTTGTGAGCTTTTTTTATTTGGTCTTTTTCAATAATGAAATAAAGGTAGATATATTGTCCTTATTTTTTTTTCTTTTTGTTGCTTGAGGTCGGTCAAAATTATATGGTAAATAAAAGTTTTCTATTAACATGATGCCACATTTAGATTCATATTTGTATACGTTGTATCTTTTAATTGATATATATAGATTTCTCCTTAAGAAAAAAATTTGATTTGATTTGTTTATGCAATTTACATGCAAAAAGATTATGGATTATATTTAGTGTTCATGGCTAATATGATGTTATTAGAATTTAATTGTAATATTTTATCGATTTTAAGTTGACTATGCTTATGTTTGACTTTGTATTTATTTTCATCTTGGTGTAATTTTTATATTTGATGAAATTTTAATTCATGTTGAAAAAAATAATATTGTACATAGGTTATGAAAATCATTACGTTATTATTTTTTATAAAATTTTGGGCCAAACGATTCTTAAATTTTGAATATTTATGCTAAATTAATTTTAAAAAAAAAATCCAATATAATTCTTTTAAAAAACTGAAGGGATAAAATTAACCTTTTTATTTCTTGGTAAACTTCATTCACTTTTTGAATTCATAATTTATGAGCACAATTGTCCCTAAACAACAATTGGTAGTGCTTAAATGCTTGAACTCATAAGTAATATATTTTCGATCATTTTAATATGTTTCATCTCACTGAAATACTGAGTTGGACAACATGGATATAAATGAATTCTTAAGCGAGTGATAAGTGGCCACTCAGTCTCTCTTCCCTGTTCCTTTCACGTGTGCATGAACAATAAAAATTTGAGAAAAAGTTTGTATAGCTCCTTGTGATTGCTACAAAATAATCACTAATAAGGCAATATTTGATTTTTTTTCTCTTTTATGAATATAAAATTTGCACAATGATGTGTTAAAATATTAATTTAGGATCTTGTACATAATTTAGAACACCAAATCTAATAATTGAACAGAAACAATTGCGTACCTGTCTCTGCGTTGAATCCTAAATTGTTATGAGCCATAATTACGAATGCTGAAAATTAAACCACTTGAAGAATTTGTTAGAACGGTTGAAAACGAAAACTAGGTCTTCCTCTCCTTGATCTTCTCAAAGACGGCTACAATGAGCGTAGCAACTAGGGTTTTCTGTAATAAAGACAGGAGAGAGGATATAACTTATTTATAATAAATTTTAACAGACCCACCTATCACAAGTTCATGTTAAAATAGACCTACATTGATCGTTTTCCATATCGGCCCACAAAAGATGTCACAAGCTCATAACTCAATTGATCACATTTTAATTGAACTTACCCCAAATCAATAAACTATATTATTCAGTCCGTTTTATAAATAATTAAAACCAACCCATAATTAATATTAGCCCACATAATAAAAAATTCCAACATGATGTATAAAAAATGAATAAAAGAATAATGAATTTTGTAAACAAAATGAAAAAAAATTACCTATTTGAAAAATGCAACCAAACACAGTCTAGTGTGATTACTGATATTATCAAGATCACAAATATTTTTTTAAATGCAAAAAGTGAATAAAAAGATACAAAATTAAATTTAAAAAGAAACAGAAAGTGAATATTTAAATAAATAAAATTTGTATTTGATTTAAAAAAAAAAAAAAAAACAGCCAAACCCTTCCTTAGAAGCAATGACACTATCGCTATCATTCTTCATGATCTGTATCATTGTTTTAACAATTTTTATTTCCTCTCCATTCATGGGCTGCTCTGGTTCAAACCTTATCCGTGCAATACCCACCTTCGCAAAAAAGTGATTTTCATCACCTTATTTGTGTTACCTCCACCACTTATGACTCTCTTCTCCTTATTGAACCTATAAAATCAAAATTAGACGGAAAAATCAGCTTCAATCGTCTTCACCAATACTACACAGAACACTCGTAAAATTAAAATCCTAGTAGACCCAAGGGAACTTATCAATTAAACTAAACCATAAAACTTGAATTTGAATACACCCCAAATAATGGCATTGTAGCAATCAAAATGAATGAACCCTCATTTAATTTCTAGTCATATGCATTGTTTCCTTATAAATTTGAAACCCAACTTAAAATACTAAACAATTCTTAACTTTTTCTTCTAGTAATCAAAGTTTCCACCATTTATCAAATTAATTTCCTTTTAATTATAAAAATTTCAGAACATTAATTTTCTTATGCTCTTTTAACTTTCTCAATAACCAAACACGGCATATTTAACCATACTTACTTGACCAACAACAACTCTCAATAACGCTTTATCTATTTCTTAGATTAGTTTGCTCATGCAACGACGCATGTGCGAAGCCCTTTTCACTACATGGTGAAATGACAATGCCTGCATCTTGTCCTGCAATAACGTCTGCATCAACAATAACGTTCGTTAAAATGGAGGAGGTCATTCTAGTTCAATAATCCATTGGCAAAGTCAAAGTTGGCCACCTGGCCAAAATATAATTTAATTGAACTAAACTTTATAAAATGAGAAAAAATATGTTTTAATTATTTTAGGATTTAATTGAATTAAAATTAAAACAAGCTCAAAATAATAATTTGGCTTTATTTAAACTTAGAGTATAAATTCAAGAATCTAATTGATATTTTGTCATATGATTTTATTGCTTAATTTAATTTCATTAACACTCTAAATGAATCCATTAAAAAGGGTAATATGAATAAGTAAGGGCCTTAAAAGTTATGTTTTGTAGTTAAAGAGTTTTAGAGTAAAAATATGTATATTTCACAAGGCTCAAAATGAATTATTCTAAGAGCGCTAGATATCTTTTTTATATTATCTTCGTTATATTGTAATAACACGTGACTGAATTATTATTATATTTTTATTGCAAGAAAAATTTATATTTTAAATCATGTCTTTCTAAGAAGTGTAATGAAAATTTATATTTTAAATCATATTACGTATCATTATAATAGAGAAAAGATAAACAAAAAATAATATAAATAAGATATCTAGTACTCATTATTCCAAAAGAGTGATATATGCATTGCATTTGCATGCAATAAAAGTTTATGAATTATATCTATATCTAGTGCTAATAGTTATGATGAGAGTTTTCGAATTTAATTATAATATTTTTTTTTAATTTTCAATTGACTTAATTAGCATTTGACACTATATTTTTATTGTATATTATCTTTATTCATGTTTGATGAAATTATTTCATGTTAAAAAGGTGATATATTAAACAGTTCATAAAAAATGGTTATTTTAATTTTTGTGTAAAATTATTAGCCTAAATTTTAAATAAAAATTACTATATTAAATTTTAAATGCTTATGAGTTTATGCTAAATTAATTTTTTTTTAAAAAAATGAAATTGGGCTCAGTTGTACATCCTTAAAAACAAAACTGAAGGAATGAAATAAGCCATTTCTAGTTCTAGCTACAATGCCAAGTCCAATTACGTTGGACACGTTCAATACCTTCTACTGAAACTGAACCGGAATCGTTCCCTATTAGGAATGGAATTGAAATTATATCTAATCCTGAAGCAATTAGGATTAATTCAATTCGATCCTTACAAATAACCCAGCCATGCAGAATTCAAGAATTTCATCATCGAAAAAGATACTTCTATCTAGTAGTAATGGCTTCTTCATTCAACCTTGCTTTCCTTCTCCTTTTCCTTTCTTTCATCCATCTTCAATGTAATGCACGTGTTCTCAAAAGGCATGGATGCGGGTTTTCAGGGATTTATCAATTAAGAGATTCACTATCTGGCCCAGGAAATTTGATCCAAGAGGATCCTAATTCTTTGTTTGCCCGACTTCCTTATGGTGAAACCTTCTCTAACGAGCCCACAGGTCGTTGTTCCAATGGTTTGCTTATGATTGATTTCATTGCTCTTTCAGATTGTGTTCCTTTTCTTGATGCATATCGAAACCCAAATTCTACATTGCCAATCATGGCTATGGAGTCAACTTTGCAGTTATTGGTTCAACTGCCTTGCCTGTCCATATTCTAGCACAACACCACATCTTAGCTCCTGTCACCAATAGTTCTCTTAATGTCCAACTTGATTGGATGCTCAACTATCTTAATAAATATTGTTACAATGACGAAGATTGTGCAGATAAACAAAAGTCCACCCTCTTTATGGTGGAGATCAAGGGCAATGACTACAATTATGGCTTCTTTCAAGGTAAAACCATAGAGGAGATGAACACAATCAAGTTGTCGAAGCTATTAAGGACGGTGTTAAGGGAGTGATCAGTTATGGTGCTAGACGCGTGTTCATTCCAGGAAACCTTCTAATTGGTTGTCTACCCACCTATCTTACTGGTTTCAAAACCAATGACACATCTGCTTATGATCAGTTTCATTGCCTAAAAGACTTGAATAACTTTGCAATTTGTCACAATGAGGTTGTTCAACAAGCTATTGAGGATTGGAGGAAAGAGAAGTGCCATGTAAGTATAGGATATGGCGACTACTACAACGCATACCAAGGGACTTTGCACCATGCTTCATTACTAGGTTTTGATGTCAATTCTTTACAAAAAGCTTGTTGCGGCGTAGGAGGTGATTACAACTTCAGTCTATTGAAAATTTGTGGAGTTGCTGATGTTCCAGTTTCTGTTAAACCAAATCGACATATGAGTTGGGATGGAGTTCATTTGACTCGGGAAATGTACAAGCATATTGCAAATTGATTCATCGTTGATATGTTGAAACAGGGTCTATGTAGTTCCTATTACTGAGTTTAGGCACTAGAGTAGGGCATTAGATTGCTTTTACTGGTTTTGTGATTGGTTTCTGAAAGAGTGTTATTGTTTTTCAGTTTTTATATTTAAAATTTTGATATTGGAATTATATTATATTATATTATATATATATAATATTCAAGCTTTTAATTGTTAGTGTAAAAGTTTAATGACTCTGTAATGCATTGAATGAGTAAAATACAACATGTGTTGGTCCCTCACAAGCTTGGTATGGCCATATATTTGGTACTGAAAGCTAAGAATGAACGGGTTCAAATGGATTATAGCTCTCCACCTGTTATCGTTTTCTTTTTCCCTCATGCCATATGACTGCCTAGGAATATATGGCCATATGGGAACAACATGGAGATCTAGGCTTTAGGGGAACAACGTGAAGATCTAGGCTTTGTCAGAAATGTATATGCTGTAAGTTTTGTTGTTCTTTCCTCATGTGAACGGTAACTAGGAGAAGCAAGGTTTGGTTTTGTAGCATGCCAACCATTAACGATAGCAAGCACTTGGGTAGCTATCAGAACCAGGAGCAGTAAAGTGTATTCATTTAAGTGGTTGTGGGGTTTTCCTCGGCATAGCTTTATCTCTTGGTTGGCGATTAAGCATAAGCTGCTTTTGTTAGATTTTTTAGATTTTATTTGTACTGTTATTTTTCTCTTCATTTCAGGATACGGAATAATATACAAGTCACTACTTGGTTCTTTCAGTGCGCTCAAATATTGAAATGAGTTTTGCCTTGGGTCAGAGAGGTGAATTGGTTTATTTGGAAGACTAGAGGCAAGAAGATTATAGCCTTTTAATGCCTCTATTTATTGTATATGGCAGGTGAGGAATGCTGCAATTTTTAATCATCTTTTGGAGTTTTATTGTATATGGCAGCTTTAGTGTTATCTATATTATTTGCTCGTTATCACTTAGTAATTATTCCCTTCAAAATTTATTTGCCATTAATATGTATAGAATGAATAGCTGTGCTTTCGAGGATAGAATAACCCAAGATTGAATTAATAAGTCTGCTTTTTGAGGTTACTGTTCAGCCCCGACTTCTTTGTTTCGTTTTCTTTACTTTATTTATTTATTTATTTTTTAAGGATTGTTACTTGGGTGTACCGGGTAATTTACCTCACTGTTCACTAAAATATGAGAGAAATTATATTGTGGTCATGTAAATTTGATTTTATGTAATTAAATCACTTAATTATAATTACTATTTCAATTAACTATTTTTGACATAATTAAAGACCTATGGTGATCAGAGTGACCCATGTCCATATTTTAAAGAATTAAAAATGCTAATAAAAAATATAGAAAATTGATGTGGCTTGATAAATAATATGCTGATGTGTCATGTTGACATGTCAGCAATTGACCCACCTAGTTTTAATCTAACCCAACTAAAAAATGAACTCTTTAGTCTCACCTAATTTAACCCAATTCACAATTTACCCTTAGTAAACTTTAGCTACCCACTCTCTATATCATTCTCTCTTGATTATCTCTATCTCACCTCTCTTTGTACGAACTCTAAAATCCAATATGGGGTTCTTGCAATTGAAGACTTCTAATCCTAAATTACGAGCAATAATAACTCATATTTGTGTTACAAATGAAAGGTTGATTGAGGCATTTGGGTAACGTTTAATTGAGAAGCATTTTGGTAACGTTCGATTGAGAAGTTACTGTGACAAGGTATATGCAATGGATTGGGTACGTAGGCCGGAGGATCGAGATGCACCAAAGTATGGTATGTAACCCTAATTTATTGTAACTGGGTTTAGTGTTAAGTTTGGGATGATTAAGTGTTGTTATGATTTTGTAGTTTAATGGATGCATGTAGGTGACAATATATAAATGGGATTTTCTTTTTGAAATGCATAGGGATTTTTTTTTGAAATGCATGTTGGTGATAGAATATAGAAAGGGCTTTTCTTTTTGAATTGCACGTAGGATATAAAAAGGGCTTTTCTTTTTGAAAAGGGGCTTTTCTTTTTGAATTGCATGATGGAGTACTTAGAGAAAAAATATTATTTATTTGTCTGTTATAATATGAAACATATTTAAAATTAATATTTTGTTATCTCAATTTCTCGTTAACTGAATATTGTACACTGGTTGCTCTATTTGTAAGTTAACTGAATATTTTTCAATTTCTCGTTAACTGAATATTTCTCGTTAACTGAATATTAAACTAGAGAATTAATACCATGAGAGTGGGATTAATCTCTAAAGATGTTCAAGGATATTCATAGAACTTAATGCATTATTAGTAAGTTTTATGATCATAAGAGTAGGCATAATCTTAGTATTAATATACTAAATTTTGCTTTAGAGAGCTTATTGGGTAATTTAGGAAATCCATCTTTAAGAAAAAATCCATTCACTTGAGAAATGAATTCTTTGTGTAATTGTGAAGAATGTTATGGTGTATCTCGAATTCTATAGAGATATTTTGCCTAAGAGTTTCTTCATTTAACTTTTGTTTTTTTTAATTTATTTTAAAAATTTTAGATTTTTAAATTCATTATTCTTCATTGTTCAGTTGCTGGATAATAGCGAAATTTAGTTATTTAGTACTTGTGGAATTCAATCTTTGTGGAAACAATATCTACTCTTCATTATATAACTTGAAGCAATTTGTGCACTTGTAAGAGTTAACGCACAACAAGCTTTTGGCACCATTGCTAGGGATTGATTTTTCATAATATCAATTCTACTTAAGATTTTTATTAATCTAGTATTTAAATTTTGCATTTTTAATAATTTTGTGAGTCTAATTATGGTATACTTTTTTTTTATATAGTTGAAGCACCTGGTGTACGCGCCATTTGAAAAGCCTTGAATCATTTGAGTTTGATCCTTAAATAGAGAGCACTTTTCACTATCGAAAAAGAATCCAAAAACATAAAAGGAGTTTGTCTAAGGATATAATGGTTGAAGAAGGAAGACAAAGAGCTTTAAGAGAATTTGCATGGCACAAACATAAAAGACTTCGTTGAGAATTGTGAAACTAGTTGTTGCCAACAACAACTTTAAAATTAAACTGGTGATTATCTAGATGGCACAACATGATACATTTAGAGGTGAAACAACTAAAGATCCGAATGCCCATATCACAAATTTTTTGGAAATATATGTTACCTTTAAGATTAATGGAGCGACTGATAATGCAATTTGACTGCAATTGTTCCTTTTTCCTTAAGAGATAGGGCTAAAAGGTGGCTAAATTCTATGGCGCCTAACTCTTCTGCCATTTGGGAAGATCTTTCTAGAGCTTTTTTAGCAAAATAGTTTCCATCGAGCAACACCGCCTAGTTGACGCTAGCAATTACAAGCTTTTAGTAGGAATCATGTGAGACATTATATGAAGTATGAGAGAGATTTAAAGAGTTACAAGGAAGATACACACATCATGGCCTGTCGAATTAGTTAATAGTCTAAACTTTCTATAATGGGCTTAACCATTTGGTATGTATTACAATAGATGTTATAGTAGGAGGTGCACTCATAGGTAAATCAGCTGACAACGCTTATGATTTCTTAGAAGAGATGGCCTCAAACAGCTATCAACGGGCAAGCGAAAGAGGTGTTAAAAAAGTTGTAGGTATTTATGATATTGATGCCTATACCATGCTAAATGCTAAGGTCAATACCTTTGTAAAGAAGCTTCATGGGGTAAGTGTACATGCTATTAACACACCAATGATGAGTTGTGAATGGTGTGGTCAAGGAAACTCAAGTACTAAATGTCAATTGGGGAGTCTCTTTGCCTAAAATTTTGTCAAGCTTATACATTATGTGAACAACCTCAACAGGTAGCCCCATAATCTTCATTCTAACACCTATAATCCTAGGTGGAGTAATCACCCTAACTTCTTATGGAGCAACCAAACTAACCAACACAAACCTTCTCAACCCCTTAGTTTTCCTTGAAAGCAATAAGTTATATGCCAACACAATAAAAAAAAAAAAAAGGAGAAATAATCATAGGATATGTAAAAATTCTTGATAAAGAATTTTGAAAAGGTCGAGAACAAATTAGATAAGTTAGACAAGCTTGAGTTGAGGGAGAACCAAATGGAATAACATTTGGAGATGCAACTTGGTCAATTAACAAACAATTTTTATGTTAAATCACAAGGAACATTAACTAGCAAGACTGAAACTGGACAAGCAATATGCTAAGTTTTTGGAGATGTTTAAGCAACTTCATATTAATATTCCATTTACTGATGCTTTAGCACCAATGCCCACATATGCAACATTCCTCAAAGATCTTTTATCTAACAAGAGAAAGCTATAGTAATTTGAGACAATAACCCTTTTAGAAGAGTGTAGTGTCATAATTCAAAACAAGCTTCTACCCAAGCTTAAAGATCCAGGGAGTTTTTCCATTCCTTATCAAATTTTTTACTGTAAATTTGATAGAGTACTTTGTGACTTAGGTGCAAGTATTAGTTTAATGCCTTTTTTTGTTTGTAGGAAATTAAATCTTGGTGAAATCTAACCAACCATGATTACTTTGCAATTGGTGGATTATTCTATCAAATACTAGCTAGAGTAGTAGATAATGTTCTCATGCGAGTGGGGAAATTCTACATTTTAATGGATTTCATTATTTTAGACATGGATGAGGACGTCGACACACCTTTGATCCTTGAAAGATCATTCTTGGCCATCGTGAGCGCTATTATTAATGTGAAGAATGGAAAACTCATTTTGAATGTGATAGAAGAATCTATAGAGTTTAATGTTTTCAAGGAAATAAAATAGCCCTATCCCATTGCGTAATGTAATAGAGTAGATGTGATAAATAGTTTGGTGAGAGATGTTCCAAAAAGACCATCTTGAAGACCCATTTAAGGCTTACTTAGTTCAAAGGCCATCACCATCACATGATAATTATGAGATTGTAAATACAACCCATTTCTTGAAATCAAATCCTCTATTTAAAAATTTCAGGTTTGAAAGCCAAGGTAAGACCCTTCCCTCTTATTCCATCGAAAAATATCCAACCTTGGAGTTAAAACTCTTCCACTTCACTTGAGGTATGCTTTTCTTGGTGAAAATAAAACTCTACTAGTGATTATTTTATCTCATTTGACTAAATTATAGGAAGAAAAATTCTTGAGAGAGTTAAGAGAAAGGAAGAGAGCCATAGGATGGACCATTTATGGGGAATTAGTCCTTTTTGTCTGCATAAAATTCTCATGAAGGATGATCACAGGCATCTATTGAGCACCAAAAGAGATTAAATCCCAATATGAAAGAAGTGATGCAGGCTTAAATTTTAAAACTCTTGTATGTGGTTATTATATATCCAATATCTGATAGTTCATGGGTTAGTCCTGTGCAAATTGTGCCTAAGAAAGGTGGGATGACCGTAATTGCTAATGAGCAAAATGAATTGATTCCACTAGGATGAATACCAGGTGGAAAGTATGTATAGATTATAGGAAGCTTAATAAAGCCATTCAAAATGATCACTTTCCCTTGTCATTCATAAATCAAATGCTTGAAAGGCTTTTAGGTCATGTTTATTACTGCTTTTTAAATGGCTATTCCAGGTATAACTAAATTCTTATTGCTTTGAAAAACTAAGAGAAAAACACCTTCACTTGTGCTTATGGCACATTTTCTTTTAGAAAAATGTCATTTGGTTTGTGTAATACATCGATTACATTTTAGCAGTGTATGATGACAATTTTCAATGATTTTGTTGTGAAAACTATGAAAATTTTTATAGATGATTTTTTAATATTTGGAGATTCATTTGATGCATGTTTGGCTAATCTTTACATAGTTTTGTAGTGATGTGAAGAAATAAACCTAGTTTTGAATTGGGAAAAGTGCCACTTTATGGTACAAAAAGGTGTGGTACTTAGCCACAAAGTGTTCGCGAGAGGCATTGAGAAGGATAGAGCAAAAATAGAGATAATTGAGAAGATGCCTCCACCACCATCCATTAAGGAAGTGTGAAGATTCCTTGGTCACATAAGATTTTACCGTCGCTTTAATAAAGATTTTTCTAAGGTTACAAAACCTCTTTGTGATTTACTTAATAAGGATGTTGCTTTTAATTTTGACAAAAAGTGTTTAGATGCTTTTTGTAGGTTGAAGAAGGCTTTAACTTCAGCACCTATCGTAGTAGCCCTGAATTGGAGCCAACCATTTCAACTAATGTGCAATACGAGTGGCTATGCTATCAGAGCTGTCTTGGGCCAGAAAAGGGACAAGTGAATGCATATGATTTATTATGCTAGCAAGACACTTAACAAAGCTCAAGTTAATTATGCTACTATAAAAAAGGAATTGATGGCTATAGTGTATGCATTTGACAAATTCAGGTCATATTTGATGTGTTCCAAAGTCACAATGTATATGAACCATGTTGTAATTAAGCACTTATTGAGCAAGAAAGATGTCAAGCCTTATCTTGTATGTTGGGTACTCTTATTGTAAGATTCAATCTTGAAATTAGGGATAAAAAAGGGACTGAGAGTGTAGTAGCAAATCATTTATCACGAATTCAGCCTCAGGAAAGTGGAACCCATAGCCTGTAAATCAAGGAATAATTCCTAGATGAGTAGATTTTTATGCTTAATATTGGAACACCTTGGTTTGCAGACATTGTCAGTTACATTGTGAGTGGAATCATACCTGTAGATATGTCGTATTGGCAAAAGAAAAAGTTTTTGGCAGATTGCAGACATTATTTTTAGGAAAAACCTCTTCTTTATAAACATTGTGTTGATGTCATTATTGGGAGGTATGTGCCAAAGGAAGAAATTGAGGGTATTCTAACACATTGTCATTCTTTAAAGACTGGTAGGCATTTTAACACCATCAAAATAACTGTAAAGATCTTACAAAGTGGTTTTTATTGGCCAATAATATTCAAGGATACATGGAAATTTCATAAAGTTTTAAAAAAATTAAAATTAGAGGGACTAGTAGGGTAGCTACTTGGAGGAGTTGGAGTGGAAGACTTTTTTAAGATGATTTTGCCTACTTTTGTAAGGATTAACTTTGAAATTTCTCACTAACATAACCCTATTGTGGACCGAAAAAGAGAACAAACCTTCATACTTTGAGGTTAGGTTGTTCAACACTCACTATAAGGTTCCACTAGATATGTTTAACATGATCTTTGGGTTCCTTGAAGAAGGACACACTACTACCCCACCATCATACAACGAACAGAAATTCTAGGAGTAATTATCAGATAGACAAATGAATTTTGTTGTGGGACGACCGAAGTCACATGAGATCAAACCACTTGAATTTTGCTACATGCATCAATTCTTGGCTTACATACTTTTTGCAAGAGGGGAAAACACAGGTCTAATTTCTAAGACTGATCTTTTTTTTCTTGTGGTGTATGGAGAAGCGTTAGAAGCCAAATTTGGGAGTTTTGTTTCTGTAGCAACTTCAAGCAGTAGCCAAAGCTAAAATAGGAAAAATCATGGTTGGCTTTGTAGATACTTTCGTTGCTATATCATTTGTAAGTTTCTAGTACCGTGACTATTTCCAAAAGCCAGTAACAATGGTCGAGTACTTGGACTGTCCCTACTTAACATAGATAAAATTGTGCCAAAATATTAACGAAGATTATATGCTTGTTCAAAAGGAGTCAACACTAGATGCAAAGGTTGGAAAGGAAAACTACCATCAGGCCCGTCATCTAGTGTCCAATGCTCAACTAATCGCTAGGATGGATGTAATGGATAACAGATGACGAACCACGCAAGAGCAACTCAGCAGGTTCTTTGCGCATATGGGATACCATCCACAACCACCACATTGACTAGGATTTGTGATTTGATATGGTTATGCTTCTAGTTTTAAAACTTGGGCCAATGTTCTTATATGTTTTTATTAGTATGTTTCTAAATTGTGATATTATGTGTTTCCTTTCCTATGGATGTTGAATATTATAGAGCATTTGATTTTTGCTACAAGTTAACCTAGTTGAAATTTGGATATTTAGACATGTTGCTTCAGAATTGCAAGAAAAAGAGAATGGGATGTCAATTCAAACAACCGAATTATGGTTTGAAAAAGAAAATAGTAAACGGTTGATTGAAATTCTGTGTGTGAATGTGACAATCGAGTTAGTTAGGTAACAATGTGAATACTAAACTTTAAGTTTTAATAGATTGTTTATGAGCAAGAACAATTGTGAATTATTAGGTTTGTTTCAAACTATGAGCATATTTCAAATTGTGCATTTTTTAAAATTTTATTATGAATTTGAAACATACGATTAGGTTGAAGTAGTCGAATTATAGAACTAAAGTAGAAAAATAATCTCATCTATGTGAATCGTTGATGTGCTTGTATTTGATCTCATTTTCAATTGGTACTTTAGGCTCAATTGTTTTGAATAGAAGAAAAATTTATAATTATTCACTTTCAATTGCAAATTAGAAATGTGATGTAAATGAGATTTTCTTGTGCACCATTTTAACCACATGTAACAAGTATTAGATCAAAAAGGGATTAAATTGCATTATTTTGGACTTACAACAAGTTTCATATGGATTGTGTATAAAGTTATTCTCTTTAGACTGAAATTGGGAAAAACAATTATTTGTTAGCTATTTCTGGTATACTTTACAAGGTATGATATATGGAATAACTACTTTTGATAGTAGTTATGTTGCTAGGATTTTTGTATTCTAGGGATATGGATTATTGCATGGCCCATGCCACAACCCATGTAGCACTGTACCGAACTACCAAACACAGGTTCATTCCTATTAACTGTACCAAACTACCAAAACAGGTTCATTCCTATTTTAAATTGCCTTTATCTCATAATTTTGCTCACATCAGTTGGTTGTTTGTGAAGGATAAAATCCAACGCAAGAAAAATTTACACCAAGCAATCAATTGCAACAAAAAATGCAAGCATTTGATGACCTAAGAAAATCTACTACCTTCATGATTCAAATTTGACGTGCAATAGGGGAGTGAGATTTTTGTTTTTTTATTTTTATTTTTTCAATTTTTCCCTTTTAATCAAACATTAAGGATAATGACGTCTTTAAATTTAGGGGAGGGGGCATAGATTAAAAATCTTTAATTTCAATTTGATTCATTTATGATTATTAGGATTTTGTTTATAATCACTTAATTATTTGTGATTATTCTTTGATTAAATTTAATCATTCTTTTGTCAATTGTATTTCGACATGCTTGGAGAATTATATGTTCAAAAAGTAAAGGAATAATTAAATTTGAGTATTGATTAATTGTAAAAATTTTAATTTATTAAAATGTCGTGATAATCTAGACATGATTCTCTTATTTGGGAATTTAGATAATTAAGGATACTTGATAAATAATGTGAGCAATTGTAGTGTATATTTTTTTATTAAGAATTTGCTTGAATCATTGCACCTAGAAAATGATTGCTTGTTTAATTTCAAAGCATGTGCATGTTAGTTTGTTAAAGATTTTTCCACTAATTCTAGAACAAGGCACACAATCTTTCGAGGCAAAATAAAAATTCACATTTGAAAAAGGAAATGATCTAGGCATTTATTTTTTTAGCTTGTTTAGCCTTATCCATACCTTTATTTTATGCTTTTTGCACCCTTTTTAAGCCATGAAATACACTCTAAGAGTGTATATAAGACTTTTTTTTGGCACCGTTATTCCTTTTAACATATAACCCATGTTATGGCCTACTGTTCAAGAGAGTCTATAGAATCAAATTTGTATCAAGTAATTTTAGAATTTCCATGATGTGAGATGAGAAAGTGTAATGTATTCTTCCATGTTTGGTTGTGCATAAGTTGCAAATACTTGAGATATTGAAGAAATTGGTGAAGAAATATGATAGTTGTAATTATATAGTTATAGGTTTTATGACTATCATTGTTTCTTTTGTTAAAAAAAGAAACAACATAAATAGAAAAAGAAAAGTTGAGAAATTGTGAAGTTTTGTTGAGTTAAAGTTGGCATCATTTTGGGCTCAGAATTGTATAAGAGCATTCCATCCTTAATTTTCTCATAATTAAGTTTATATAAAATTATAATAAATGGGGTAATTATTGTTAAGAATGTAATATGAAAGGTTGGTTGAGTGGTGAAGCTTTAGAACATATGATAATTTTTTGTATATATTGAGTAAATTTGATTCTTGAAATTATTTGGCTTGTACTATTTATCCTTTTCTTGGTAAGCTACTAACCTCTAGCCACGTTACAAGCCAATAAAGACCTTTTGATCCTTATTTAAATGTGCAACTACATTATTGAAGATTGATTGTGTGTACTTGCTTATGGAATTTAGTATAACATTACGTTATGAAGAGTTTTGGCAACACTAACTTGCATGATGTTTGATTTTAAATTGCATCAGTAGAGTGAAAAAATGTATTGTGGTTTTTGTAAATTTCTTAGTCAATTTTATGCCTAAAATTACTTCTAAAGATTGAAAAGTGGTATTAAATGTTTCAAATTTTTCTTATAAGTTTAGAGTGTTTAGTTGTAATGGCATTTTTCTAAATCTAAGGGTTTGCAATTGTTGAGTTGAGAAATTCTTTTGTTTGATTTTTCTTTTGCTCGAGGACAAGCAAAACCTTAAGTTTGGGGGAGTTTGATAGAAATTCTTTTAGTATATAATTTTAGGCTAGGAATTAAGAATTTTTTTTCTTATTTTGAGTATTTTTATTTTGGAATATGTTGTTTATGTCTCTTATTACTTTCATAGGAAATTCTCGAATAAGGAGCTTAATAACAGTTTTCAGCAGGGTTGCATGGGTTATTGCATGACTCATGCATTTGACTATATGAGAACATAGAGTTAACCAATCAGCAACGTAGGATCGCGACAATAGTTAAGTGCATGGGCCATTACATGACCTATGCATTGTGTCATGCATATCGATCAAGACAAAACACAAACACAAGATACCATTTCTTTTAAGCAGTAAAAGAGACCTAATTGATTCATTCATTTTGGGCAGATGAGAAGTAGAGTTAGAGAGAAGGATTCAGATCTATCATCTACTCCAAGTTTAAAAGAGTATTTAGGAGATTTTAGAGAATTTTTCTTAAAATTCATTGTTTTAGGGTAAGATTATTTTTTAGTATTCTTCTTCTAATTTTAATGAGTTTCTTCAATTTTGTTTGTTCTTCTCTTAGAATGAACTACCTTTCTTAATCTAGGGATTGGGTGCAAGCCCAACCTTTTTTATGATTATATAGAGAGGTTTTTGTTTAAATGGTATTGGATTTCTTGATTTAATATGTTTGAGTTTGAATAACTTGAGTATCTGATAGCGATATGCATTAAAATGAGAGATCCTAGATCATAGAGCGAAAATGAAAGTCTAAGGTTAGCCATAACACATTAAACTAAAGAATTAATACCACAAAAGTATGATTAATCTCTAGAGATGTTCAAGGATATTCATAGAACTTAATGCATTATTAGTGAGTTTTGTGGTAATTAAAGTAGGCATAATCTCAGTATTAATAGATTTAATTTTGCTTGAAGGAGATTATTGAGTAATTTAGGAAATCTATCTTTAAGGAAAAATCCATTCACTTGAGAAACAAATTCTTTGTGTAATTATGAAGAATGTTGTGATGCATCTCGAATTCCCTAAAGATCATTTGCATAAGACTTTCTTTATTTAAATTTTATTTTGTTAATTTATTTTAGAAATTTCATATTTTCAAATTCATTATTTTTCATTGTTCAATTGCTAGATAATAAAGAAATTGAGTTCTTTGATACTTGTGGAATTCAATCTTCGTAGGAACAATCTCTACTCTTCATTACATTACTTGAAACAATTTGTACACTTGCAAAAGTTTACACACAACACTATTTTTTTTGGCCAAATCAAGAATAAGGTGATGACATTGCTCGTCAGAGCTTTCTAAGCTTGTTGACTCCTCATTTATGAAACCCACTCTGCCTAATTAGCCCTAGTCTCGCTAATTCGCAATTATCATTATACCCATTATTCATCAAACACATTCTTTATGCCATTCTCCATTACCACCACCAAGACTCATAATTTCAAATAAACCCCAATCAAAGTCTGCACTTCCTATTGCTGAAGATAACAAAAGATATTTCATATTTATTATTTCTTTTTGATAACATAAATATATTAGTTTTGAACAAACAAGCCCTACCATTTTTATTCCAAAACCTAAATTACAACTTTCAATTTTGGAGTCAAATCAACCTGCAAATCCTACCTATGGATGCCCTTCTCTCTTCTTTTGCAATACAAATTCTAGAAAAGATTTATGGAATTCTTAGATCTTGGGTTCCAATATGAAACCAAAAGAAAGCAAACCATAAAACCTAAGTTGGGCAACAAAATGAAAAAATATACAAAAATATAAGAGCTGAGATATAAAAATTTAAAATTTTATTGTGGCAGCGATGAGAAAAATTCTAGGTTTGAGAAATTTTGGCAACAGTAACGATATACAACAATCATCCTCTTAATCAACGACAACACGATCTCGTACACCAGATCTCTTATGTGGGGAGGAAGGGACACATGGCATCCTCACTCATTTGTCAAATAGAGAGGAAAGGTAAAGGGCTACATGAATGGCAAAGGGAATTGACGATTGTGAATGGCGAATGAGGAGGGAGAGGTGAACGATAAGGGAAAGGAAAGGTTGTCAATGGCAAACAACGAGATTTCTTATATTTGTAATTGGGATTTCTTTAGCTCTTCTTAGATTCGTAAGTTGGAATTTCTTTGGTCATTGATCTTGAGAAAAAAGAGGAAGGGAGAGGTAGAATCTAATTGATGAATGGAGGACATAAGGGTATTTGGGGAGTTAATGAGAATAGGGCTGACTAGACAAAGTGGGTCTATGAATGATGAGTCAACAATCTTAGTCAACTTCTGTGAGCCACATCATCAACTTAATTCTTGATTTGGCTTGAAAATCGGGTTAATAACCTTATTGAAATTAATTAGATAGTTAACTGAATAATGACTTTTTTTTTTTGTTTACATGACCAAACTAGAATTAAGTCCATAATTAGGTGACTTCACATGCAATTTACCCTTAAAAGGCTTTTTTTTTTTTTTTTTGAAATGAAAAGTAATATTCACCAAACGTATCTTGCACACTTTTTACAAACCAAAAAGTCTAAAATTCCTAAAAAAAAAAAAAAAAGAAAAATAAACACTTCCTAAACCTCACACCTATCACCAAGCTATTCAATCCCCTGAATGGCAACAAGCAATGCAGTAAAAGCTACAAGCTTTAACAGCTAACCACATTTGGAATATTATTGAATTTTCACTTGATAAATAATCAAATAATTGTAGATTGTTGTATAAAACCAAATACAAGACAAAAGGCTCTATTGAGAGGTATAAAACAAGTTTCCTTAATATGGTGTCAGGAGACAAATACAAGACAAAAGCCAAACTCTGGAGTTCTAGAAGTTCAAGACTTAAAGAAACAAGTTTTTCAATGTCTTCAAGTTCATCAACAAATTCTTCACGTTGTTCAAGAATAGGAAGAAGATAACTACACTGATTTAAGATCATGTTATTTCAGCCCTCAATTCATATTTTTCGTTAATAAATACTTCTTTGCTTAAAGATCAAACTGCATCAGCTTTGGAATTGTGTTCTTCATATAAAAGTAGAACTAGAAGATATCTTCTGTATAAAGAAATTACTAAAGATTGAAATCCATTTTTCAAATCATACAAATTCAACAATGTATTTGTAAAGAAATTACTAAAGATTGAAATCCACTTTTTAAATCATACAAATTCAACAATGTATTTCACTATATTTCTTGTTTCAATTCAAACTTAGAAATTTGTGTTTACAACATGATTATGAATGACAATAAATTAGGAATATTTGCAGATGATAAATGTCAATTGGTGAGATTCAATATTGTGATTATGTTGTTAAAGGGAAGGGCAGTATACATATTTTGTCAACTGAATGTATGGAAGAGTCCAAAGACTTCTAAAATGCCTTTGATGAGTGAATGGAAGAGCCCCATGCCCCTTCTGTTTATTTCTTTCATTATATCCAACAAATTCCTCAGTTGCACACATCAGAAGAAAATGTTGTCATTTTGCTTAAGTAGTTGATATTCTGTTCTTTGATGGGTGCAATTAAACTTTTGTATTGCATTTTATTGATATTATTATAAATAAATTAAAGCTCTTTGCATGTTTAAAATAAATGTGTTAGTGTGCACGGGTTAAAAATATAGAACAATCGAGTGAAGACTGATTGTGATGGCCATACAGCTTGGATGCCTTAATCTTCACCAGTTAGTAGTTAGTTTTCGAACCCATTTCAATTCAGACAACGGTTCAAGGTCCTTTGCCAAGGATTTGGATAAACGCTCAACATAGAGGTGTCTTACAGGAACTCCCTATCACCTGGTGTGACCGCTTATGGAACGTTTCATATTCCTCTTCTCCGGCCCACAAAACGTGAGATGGACAATAGTGTTTAGAGTTTGGCCCGTTCACAACTATGTCTACTATTTATTTCGCTGACTGCATTTCTTAGTGCATGATTATTTTAGTTTCATGATTGCACCATTGATATTTAATTTCCAACTTCACGAATGAAATAGTAACTAAATTCTTGTAAATGAAGAGATGCCACACGGTCACTAAATTTTTGGGACAATTTCACCTAGTCAATGAAGTAAACCTTGTCTTTTCATGGTTTCTGCATCAGTAAACAAAAGCTTGCCTCTTAAGGAGGCTTTATAAACAAAATTTGTATCGCCAGAGCAATTATTATTAATGGACATCTTTTTCTACTCAGTAACAAAGTTGTTCAGTGTTGTGCAACGGGGATTTTTTTTTTAATAAAAAAAAAAAAAAGAAAACGCTGATCAATGATTTAGAGAAGTACATAGCATAATCTCTGACTACCTACTAATAGTTTAACGCTTGATGTAATAACTCTGCCTCATCGACCATGCAAAAAAATACCCGAAAAAAAAAAAAAGTGGATTTGCGTTTGGCTGACATTCACCAGCGGCGTTAATAAACATTTTGCAGCTGAAAAACCAGTTACATCAGTTCCTATGCAGTAGTTCACTGTACAATCAGGATCAAAGCTTAAATATCAGTGCTATGAGAAATAAAAATTTGAGTCCAGTTATGCTCGACTTGAGGTAAAGAAATCTGGTAGAGATAATAGATGAAATATCATTTTTTAAAAAATTGAGAGATAATGACACATTTGAAGTGAGAACATAAAACAGGCATAAATTTGCAGTTTCTTTTACAGTTTTCTCAATCAGAATCAGAGTCAGGATCCACAGATGATCTCACTGTCCTAAGCATGCTTTCAGGACAGTCATCCTCTTCATTATCTTTCTTTTCACTAATTATACCTGTAAGATAATGGTTCAGTGATCTTTCTGCGAACTACAAATCATACAACAAACTGGAACTTTACCTTTCTTTAAAAGAAGACTCTCAAGCAACTTTGTGGAGATATCATCTTTCCCTCCCAAATCTTGAAAATCAAGCTATCAATTGCTATCCCTTTCCTAAAGCAAAAATTGAAATTCCCTTGCGATAATATTTGATAAGCTGGGTTCAATATTGATGGAAATTCTCAATATGAAGAATAAAAATGCACAACATATGCATCTGCAAATATTAAGGCCTATTAGGTGTTCACTTGGCCGATCATTCCTTGTGGCTTTGTCTGGCTTAACTTCTCAACATCCCAGATTTATTTGTTCATACTCATTGATTAAACTATAAAAAAGAGACTCAGGAATCACAAAGTCATGAAGAATAGCATGGTATTAAATTCCAACTTTTCTACTATTCTCTTGTATTCAGAAAAGTCAAATAGAAAAATGTTGGCATGTATATGATATTAACTAAGATGAGCAATAAGATTTTTTTTTTTTTTTTGAAAAAAAAAAGCAATGCAAAGGCCAGACCTGAACAGTATGACACAAGGCAAAGTTGTAATGCCAAGCTTGGTAACAAAGAAGGGTGCATTCTGCATTTCGTTTACAGTCATTAGAACAATGCAGGCAACTTATATTTGCAAAAGCATACATTTGAGATAATTAAAACAAAATTTTGAGATGAGCAGCCAATGTACACGTTGAAAAATCAAGCACGTACCTCTGCATCCAGCTTTATGAACTTGCTGTCCAAATGCCTAGGTGCAAGAGCCTTCAAATGCTTATACATTATTCTACAATAACCAACCAAGATGATTGTATAAATTTGAAATATAAAAAATGTTCAATCACATGTGTGCACCTGTGTTTAAGAAAGAAGTGATAAGGAGAACAGAGAGAATTTGAAGTAAAAGCTATACTTGCACCGATAGAACTCCCTATGGTAGAAGTGGCAAATAACTTTCTCACTGCCAGTGACTTCGCCCAAAAAATCTCCCTCACCTATATCTCTATGCTCTCCACGTCCTTGCTTCTTCAAGGCTTCTCGCTTCTCAACTTCTTTCTATTCAAATAAATCCTATGGTAAATACTTTACCAACTTCAGAAAGATTATCCCAGATGTTAACTCACATATTTTACATCAAGAAATATCTAACTTATTACCTTGAGAGCTGCAATCCTGTTCGCATGCAGTTTTTCCAGCTCAGGATCCTATCTCATCAAATTCAATAGACTTCACAATAAAAATAATAGTAATAACAACAATGACAGAATGTTAATGCAGAAAGAATATAGTTGCACCAGCAAAACTTACATCCATCAACTCATCAAGGTCAACTTCTTGGTGAATAGAACTTTGATGCCTGCGCCCTCTCTTGAGCAAGCAATTCCTGCAAATGAATTATCAGCGCCCATAAGGAAAGATGTCACAATGAAACAACTCAATCCTACATTCCCATTTAGGTATTTACACACAAATTCCATCCTTTCAATTGAAAAATTAGTACTTTTAAGGTACACTATTTCTTGAAGATATAATGGATAGGCCAATTAATGGGTTAAACTAGATAGAAAGAGATCTACAAAAATGAGAAATAACCAAAGATCGAATTCAACTCCACATTTTTTAACATCTCCTTGAACCAGACAAAAACCATATAGTCATCATTCATGCCATACCTTCTGGCAATCGCGAGCAGCCGCTGCCATAACATTGCCAAATGCTAAGTTAGACAGAGTGATTTAACTGAATTTGGAACCATCTGAAAATAATAATAATAATAATAATAAAATCAAATCAAATCAAATACACTCAGTAATTGGCGAACAAAATAAAATAACTAGATAATTCCAAACTAAGCAAGCAGATCTGGACATAGGACCTTAGCCGGGTGTGATCTGAAACTGTGAAAGGGAAGAGAAATGCAAGTTTCCAATTTTCAGTACAGGTCGCAGGATATGCAGGAACTTTGCGTACAGCCTGCGCTAGCTTTAAAATTGTGCGTTTCAACAAAGGAATGCTCCATGTTGTTCTGGGAAGTCAAGCTGGAGTGGCCCGAGGCCTACGAGCCCACTTTTGTAAAAATCCGTGGAAGTGGGTATTTGGTAATATTGAGCACTTGACTTTCTAAATTTAGTTGATAATATTTTTTTTCCTTTTAATTCTTATTTTTTAAGTGTATTTTATAATTTTTTACTATATACCCAAAAAATCATTTATACAGTGTTTAGTTCAATTTTAATTTAAAATTTATTTCATTTGTAAATAATTTCTTATTGAATTTATTTGAAAATAAATTCCTATATTTAATATATAAAAAATAAAAATAAAATTCATTTTAAATGAAATAAATTTTGTGTTTGATTTACATGTAACAATTTACTAAAATATTTTATTTTTATAAAATCATTATATTTTTATTTTCAAACTGTACAAATATAAAAAGAGAAAATTGCAAATTTGACGTCATAATTTTTTTTTAATTTTTTCTATTTTGATGTGTAAACACTTTTTTTGTTCAATGATTGTGAACTAGTAAAATTATTTTCAATGTAATGCTTTTCTTCAATCTCAATGATCAATGATTGACACGTGAAAATGATTTTACCCATTTAGATTAGAGAAAGTAACATATTGAAAGTGATTTTATCAATTTAGACATTTGATTGAACAAAAAAAGTGTTTAAATATCAAAATAGAAAAGAATTAAAAAGTTTAGACACAAAATTTTTAATTTTTCCTAAAAAATAAAAAATGAAGAGAAAAAGAGAGAGTAGAGAGAATACGAAGAAAAGGAAAAGAGAATGAGAAAAAGAAATAAGAAAGAAAGAAAGAGAGTAAAAAATATTTTAATTAAAAGTGTTTTTATCATAATGAAAATTTTCAATTTTAAAATTTATTTAAAAATTCTATCAAATTTGATAAAATTTAGTTTAGTCATAACTAATTCCAAATGTTTAATGAAATTCAAATAAACTTTCATTAATACCAAATATCAAAAATATGAATTTACAAATAAATTTACAAAGATTACAAAATTTATTTATAATAAATGCACTATTGATTTAACATATAAAAATTTCTATTTAATGGATTAAGTATTTTACTATCATTCTCTTCTTTAATAATATACATCTCTTTTAGAAATTGTCATTATGGTTATAATCATTTTCACCATCTCACTATCACCATTTCTACCATTATTGCAATGACAATCATAATCATTGTCACCACTACAACTATCACATAACAATATGACTACTATCATCATCATTCTTATTAACAGAGTAGTCATGGTCACTATTATCACCATTATCATCATTAATATAACTGCTATTGTTATCACCATTCATGTCATTTATAATTTTAATTTATTTGATTATTTAATTTTAAATTTAATATTTAAAAAATATAGATAATTTAATTCTTAGAATTTTTATTTGTAAAGTTATTAAACTCTTAATTTTTTTTTGTACTAAAATTATTGAACTCTTGATTCCAACATTTAATTTAAATTTTTTTTTTTATCAAATATCACTTAAAATAGAAGTTTTAGATATGGTTATTATCACTTTTCAAAGGTCTGCTCACGCTCTATATTGTTCGACAATAATATTTTACACTACCAATTTGATATGAATAGATGAATTTAAGCATAAAGCTTATTTTCAATTAAATAACAAAAACAAAATTATTGACTAATGAATCTTTGAGTGGTGTTAAAATTATTTTTAATATTAAAATTGTGAATACCAACTCAATTGAAGTTAAATTTATCAAAAACATAACTAAACTTTTCATTTGAATTTTATTTTTCAACCTTCGAGTAGTCCATTTTATTTTTAGGTTTTTGTTGCTCTCTTAACTTTCTCTTGATGAAAAAATCTTCACAATAACCACCATGCTACTTTTAGCACCACTCCCACCACCACCGCTGTCACTTTCACAACACTCCCATTATCACTACTATTATTATCAAAACCATAATAAGTGCCTATCAACATGGTAGCTTTTACTATTACAATAATCACTACCACTGCCATCATTATTATTTTAATCGGTTATAATTTTTACTTTATTCAATTTTGAGTTTTCAATTTAACATTTAAAAATTCAATTAAAAATTTTTAGTAATAAAATCATTTAACATTTAATTTTCTCTCTTAATTTTTCAACAATTAATTCTCAATTTTACTAAGAGTGAATTTTTTTTCTATTTTAGTGTCCGTACATTTTTTTTCATTTAATCAAAGGTCTGAACTGGTAAAATCATTCTCAATGAACTAGTAAAATCATTTTCAATGTGATGTTTTTCTCCAATTTAAACAATTAGTGACTGTCACATAGAAATCTATCTGACATTGGTACTAGATTTTGTATATTATTTCAACTAATTATATATGGATATACAATTTCTTCACTCTAAATATAAAATTTATTCTTTTTTTTTTTTTTTACTTTTGATACATACTTGAACAAATTCTATTTCTATCACTGTAAAATTTGTTCAAATATATACAAAAAGTAAATAAAAAATAAATTATGTATTTAAACTGAAAAAATTATATATTTAAATTTTAGATATGAAAGTAGTTGAAACAACGTACAAAATTTGATTCTAGGTCAGATGGATGTAACGGAGTTATAGATTTTACCCATTCAAATAAGAGAAAACACTACATTGGAAATCATTTTACTAGTTTAGACACTTGATTAAACAAAAAAATTATCTAGACACCAAAATAGAAAAAATTAAAAAGTTCAGACTTCAAATTTGTAATGTACCTTTTTACTAAATACCATTTAAAATAGAAGTTTGGATATGGCTATTCTCACACCTCAAGGGTTTGCACGCACTCTATCTAGCCAATAATAATATTTATAGTACCAAATTAATATGAAAAGATTAGTTTACCTATGAAGCATATCCTATTAAATGAAAAGAAAAACAAAACTCTTAATTAGTGAACCTTAACTAATGAACCTTTGATTTAGTGAAAAGAAAAACGAAGCATATCCTATTAAATGAAAAGAAAATAAAACTTTTAACTAATGAACCTTTGATTTAATGCTACTAAATTCATTTTCAACATTAAAAGTTCTGAGTTTGAACTTTATGTGAAACCAAATTTACCAAAAAAAAAAAATCTAAACTCTTCATTTCAATTTTATTTTTTATGTCCATTTTGTTTTTGTGTTTTTTTACTCTCCTAATTTTCTTTTAGACTATATAGATACAATGTAATTTAATAAGAAGACTTAAAAATGGCTAGAAATTTTATGAAAGGTGTTGATTGGGTAACTTCATAAGGAATCATGGAGCTCTATTGGTTAATAGTAATTGCTATCATATGTAGAGATAAATACGATTCAATCCAATTTGAAAATTTATAAATCTTTGTGATCAAACTTAAATTTTAGGATCTTAAAATTTGAGAACTGATAGCATCTTGAATGTTTTTGATCCTATTCCAAGTCAAATTTGAGACAGTTTGATTCATTTCTTCATTTTTTAAATTAATTTAGTTTGGTTCAATATCAATTCATGTATTTAGTTTTTTTAAATTTTTAATCTCTAATTTCTCATACTAATAAAAATTAAACTTCTTATTGACTCTAAGGTCACTCTATATTATTAAGACACTTATTGTCTCAATCTCTAAAGTGATTGATATTTATGAATTTGAATGATTATGAATCTAAGAGAAATTCTAATCTTATGCATTTGTATAGAGGATTGTTGATCCTAGAATGCTTGACCCTATGGAGAGTGATATACCTAGCAAAAGCCTAAAAACATTTGTTTGATCCCTCAATATATATTTAAAGATAGAGACAAAGCATTTCAAGATAGTAGGACTTGACTATGCTAAAGGCAAAAGGTGCAAGGACAAATTTGAAAGGACAAAGAGAAGACTGATGAGTTTCAATACTGAACCAACTACCATGGAAAAAAAAACAACAAGCATTAGAAGTGAACAATAAACATGATAAAAGTCTTCAGAAGTACCTTAACTCCTCCACCAGATTTGAAGGTGTTGTAATGACCATACGAGAATGGCTAATGATAATGGGAGCAAATCAACGGGTGTGGAAGGATTTCATCGAGCATTGCAAAAACCTTAGAAAAGCACCTTAATTAATCTATCTGATTTTGGTCCTCATTAATGATGGCAAAAATGTATTTATTCTATCTCATCAATGGTAGTGGTGAGACCTCAGCGAACATTGATAGAAGAACTTAATTACCATTACAAATATTCAAGAATTATTGAAAAGAGGCATTACAATCTCAATAATCATGGAACTATTATCAAAATGTAATAGCTAGTTCTTTTTTTTTTTTTTAAAAAAGAAGTTGATAGGAAATTTTTTCTTGTGTCTATTAGCTAGTTTTAAAGACCATTTATATGAAGATTGTCATTTGAAGTCTAAAGTAGAATTAGAATGCTTATTTGTTAAAATCGTTAAAACTTTTATAAGAATTCAAATGAAGATGTTGGTTGGGTTACTTCACTGTTAAATTAATAAATAAACTAATTTGTTTATGTACATGTGTGTATATAACTTGTGAGTTTGTTCCTTTTAATATCTAGTAAGACAAACTACTTTCTTGCTGCTTTCCTTGAAATATAATATCCTCCCTATTCACACACATACACACACATCACAATTCAATTTTTTTGGTTACGGATAGTTATAGTGTGATTTGGTCCAATTCTTGATTTGAATAATATAAAAACTCTAGTATTATCCTAATTGAAAAAAAGTTGATATGGTTTAGTTTAGATATTTTACTATTTAAATCGAGGATTTTTAACTCTGATAAATTCAATTCTAGAATCTTCATGTCCTGTGTTCTCCCCTAACCCTATGTGTGTCTAACCCTGCCACTTTGTATGAATCATCATAGGCTCCTAGCCTCTAAAGAGATAATGGATTAAATATATGATAAAGTGTAACAAAGATTGAAGAGGTTGAAGAGATAGGGAAGTAAAAAAATTTAAAAGAAACTAATTAAGTACTAAAAAAGTGATGTAGAAAATACATAATAGAGGATAGGTATTCAAGAGAAATGAAGGCAATTGATTATTTTTTTTTAACGAAATTTTTAATGAAAACCTTTCTTGTTTTGGTTGAAGGGAAAATATGACTTGCAAGTTAACATTATCTTGTAAATACTATTACATAATAGGATGTAGCATGCAAAGACATTGTTAGAACGAGAATGACCTAATTCAAAATCAATAATATTTTGAATTGATTAATTCAATTATCAATCTAGATAATAAAACTATTCATAATTAGAATAAAATATATTATTCATTTCGTTCAAATTTAATTTTAGTTTGAATATTTTCAGTTTGATTTATTGAGAATCTAACTCACCCTAATTGATAGAGGAAAGGATGATGGTTTTATGCTACTAAGGATTATTTGACTGCATGGTAATCACTATAATTTAAAGTCAAAATTGAATTTAATTAGATGCAGTATTTTAATATGAGTAGTCAATTTGGCTTAAAAAGTTCATTGAAATTTTTAAGATCTTTTTTTTTTCAATTCTCCCTAGTCTAGAGTTTCTCTCTCAAGTTAGAGTCCATCTAATGCAGTTTCTATTCACCAATTCTAGGTTAGAGCTATGCCCCTTGTTAATCTTTTAAATCTCTGGGTAGGCTTATTATTTGTTAAATTTCCACCAGTTCGTGAGGTTTGCTTTCGCTGCCTTTATTATGTGGTGCCTTAGCTCCTTCATTTATTATAATGTTCTATTGAGGTGCATTGATGGAGGGATCTAGTCTGGACCAAGATAGTGTGTTAAGTGAACTCATGAGGAAACATAAAGGCTTTATTGCTTTGAACATATCTTACTGTTGGAGATTAATTTGTCTATGCCTGATTTTCACGAGGAATGAGTTTTCGTGGGTAAACTCATTACCAGCCAAAACCTTGCAATTCATATGATCAAAACTATAGTGTAGAAGGCATGGAAATTGAAGAATGAATTTTAGGTACAAAGGCATAAACAGCCTTTAGTATCCACATTTGAAACTAAGGGGGATAAACAAGTTGTGATCAATGACATGCCTTGGATCATTTCAAACTCTCTTCTACTTCAAGTAGAGTGCATGTCTCTGTGGAATAACTGGAGTTTGATAAGGCATCTTTTTGGGTGAAGGTCCATAATTTGCCGCCAAACTAAATTAACCATAGGAATGCCATCTAGATTAGTGGGTTATTTAAGAGGCTCATTGCAATAGAGGAAGTAAATCCTACATCCCTGCATCACCTTCGCATGAGAGTTAAGGTTTGGATCAATATCAATAACCCTTTGCCTACAAGTTTTATTAACGATAAAAGAAGGCCTAGTAGAGGATTGAACCTTAGGTACATATGAAATCATTGGGTTTCCTTTCAATATGAGAAGCTTTTGAAATTCTACTATCTATGCAAAATATTAAGGCACGTTCGCAGGTGGCGTCCTCATCAAGATGAGTATCAATATCAAGAGGTATTAGTCTCAAGGAAACTGAAATATGGAGTATGGCTCTAGAGTTCGGTGAATCTAGGTCCTAGTAAACTTCTGAGGTCTAATTTCTTGATCCATAATGATGTTACTGCAGTTGATACTCTAGGTGATTAGGCAAAAGAGCAAACATAAATGATAAGGGGAAGTTACCTGAGGGCTATCATGAAGTTTTAGTTCAATGTAAGTAAGAGGAACCAATTAGAGTTTTCATAGGTAAGAAGGACATCATTTATACTGAAAAATGGTGACATTTCATCATGACTGTAAAACAAGTGCAAATTACTATCCCATCTCTAAGCCTAGAGATTAGGCTCCCTTTAGTTGAGTCAAGCCCAAAAGAATTAGAGACAAAATAAGGTCGAGTAGATAAGAAAGGGAAGAAAGGCATTGTTGGTGAACACCCTCAGCCTAATTGTTATCTTGCCTAGCAGTTCTGATAGTGAGCTGGGCTCTATGGAAATGAAAAGCTATGTGGACTCTAAGAGAGGCCCATCATCTTCGAAAGATTTGGGCAATAGTGTTAAGCAAATCCAAATGTTTAAAAAGGTGAAGAGGCCTAGCTAGAGAACATAAGGTTTAAGCTAGCCTGGTAAAAATGGTGTTTAGGAGAAGAAGTTACAGCGAGGGAATTATAGAATCTAGAGGGGGGAAGATGTTGATGGTACAATTATTGGTATTTTTCAGAATAAGAGTTTGAAACAGCTATCCTGTGAGGCAAAAGTTTTGCACATTGAAGAAGTGAAAGCTTAAAGCCCACAAAAGGGGTGGTGTTTTTGATCAAGAGGCAGTGGAAGAAAAGCATAGTGGTAGTGGTTTGTTTTAATTAGAGAATGGACCTTTTAAGGGCGTTGGAGGCTCGCCTAAAACCACTAAGGCTCTGTGACATTCTTATGTTGAAATTGCCAGGTGATGGGATTACTCCTAATAATTCATCATTTACAGGGCTTAATTCAAGCCAATTGTCCCATTTTGGTGTATATAGCTGAACCGAAGTAATAGAGTATGGCATTTGAGAGATTTAGACTGAGGCATGGGTTTGACAAAGGCTTTTATGTTGACCCATTAGGCAGATCTGGTGGTCCAACTTTATGGTGGATGGATCATATTAAGATTTCAGTGTACAATTACTCCCAAAACTGGATCCATGCTATCTGTGACTTCAATAATGGTATCTCTTGGGTGTGTATGTTTGCGTGTGGAGATCCTTATAAAAAGGGCATGGGTGATTTCTTTGCTCAATTGAAGAACCTAAATCCTAGGGGCCATGGCTAGTGAAATGTTATAGATAGTGAATAGGGTAAGTTTGGGGATCTTTTCCCTCCTAAAGATTGCTTAATCATTTAAGAGATTCGTTGCGAGATCGCGAGCTGATTGAATTCAATTCCATGGACTTTCCTTCATTAGGTCTAATAAAAGAGATAGTCTAGCCAGATTCATGCAGAGACTTGATAAGGGTTATTGTAGTTTAAATTAGAGGGTCATGTTTGATCAAACCCATACTTTACATGGCCAACTCATAAGTTCAAATCATCAACCCTTTATCCTAAACTTTTAGAGTCAAGAGCGTAAAGCCAAACAAATTTTTACGTTTGAAGCTAAATTATTGGAATTTGCTCATTATAGTCAAGTGTTTGAGCAAGCTTGGGAAGAGGCTTGTGCGGGGTCTAAGCAATATGTGTGGAGCACTAAGCTTTATTACAGTGGCTTAGCTTTGCAAAAATGCCACCATCAGGAAATAGGGAAAAGCTTAAGGCAAAGGTTGATGAATTATATGAAGCTATAAATTGGAATATAGATAAGGAACAGACATTGCTGAAACATATTGACTATTATTCGAATTTGGTGAAATTCTTTTGGAAATAGAGATCAAGAATTAATTGGTTGAAATTTGGGGAAAAATACTATTTATTTCCATGCTTGTGTAGTACAAAGGAGAAGAAGAACTAGATTAATCTCGTAGTGGGGTATGGTTAACTAAAAGACAAGACATAAAGTTTGAAATTATGGATTATTTTCAATAACTGCACAGCTCACATGGTACTCAGAATATGAAAGGAGTGTCGGACTACATTAGGTCTGTGGTTATTGCCTCTATGAATGAGAGCTTGCTAAAAGAGGTTTTTAATAATGAGATTAATGAGGCTGAGTTTGAAATGGGTAGCCTTAAAGCCCCGAGGCTTGATGGTTTTCCAATGGTCTTTTATTAGAAACTTAGGGGTATTATTAAAAAGGATGTCCTTTAAACTGTAAAGCATTTTTTCAAAACTAAGTTCATCCTAAAAATCTTTCAGCATGACATCTATTATTCTCATTCATAATATACGCAACCCTCAATCGTTGAATGATTATAGACCTATTAGCCTTTGCAATGTCAATTATAAGATCATTTCGATGGTTATTGTTAACTAGCTCAAGCTAATGTTGGAGACTATTATCCAACCTTTCCAATCTACCCTTTACCTGGTTGGAGCATTCAGGAGAATATCCTTATTGTTAATGAATTCCTTCATTCTTTTAAAAAACACTCCTTTGCTAGCAAATAACAATTTACCTTGAAGTTGGACATTACTAAAACATATGACAGAGTTGACTGACGCTTTCTTAAGGCCACTATAGGTAGGATGGGCTTTCATGAAGATTTTATTAATATCATCTTGCAATGTGTAACCACAGTGTCTTATTCTGTGGGTTCTGCCCTCTTTTAGCCTTATAGGGGCTTGAGGCAAGGAGATCCATTATCTTTTTATCTTTTCTTATTGGTTACGAATGCATTTTCTATTTTTATTCAAAGAACTATTGCTAATGAGTTGCTAAGGGAGGTTAAAATTTGTAGGAGAGGCCCTAGGATAACTTATCTTTTATTTGAAGATGATACTATTATGTTTCTAAAAGCATCTATTGAGGAGATGGGAACTGTTAAGAATCTTTTGGATATGTCTCAGTTGGCTTAGGGACAATTATTTAATTTTTCTAAGTATGGAATTGTGTTTGGTGTTTCTATGGCTCAGGAAACTAGGCAACATACTATCTCCTTGTTTGATGTCAAGTAGCTTGTTGAGGACTCCAAATATCTTCCAGCGATTTGGGGTGGAAACAGGAAGCTGATGTTCAGTTACATTAAAGAAAGATTCTTGAGCAAGGTGGAGTCTTGGCAGAGGAAGTTTCTATCCTATGGGGGTAGGGATGTGATGATAAGGTCAATGTTAACAACCATTCCCACTGTTGTTATTCAACATTTTCTGCACTCTATTTGTTAGTCAATAATTAAACAACCTGGGTACGAGGTTCTGGAAATGCCAGCGGGTTAATGTGAAGAAACTTTCCCTTGATAGTTAGAGAGTGTTATGTATACCTAAAAGAGTAGGGGGATGGGCTTTAGGAGGATGTTCCCTTTTAATCTTCCTCTGCTAACCAAATAGGCTTGGAAGCTAATTATGGAACCTAATTCCTTGTGGGCTAGAATCATGAACGCCTTATATATTTTCACTTTTTAATTTTTGAAGTGCTAGTCTTGGAGCTGGACCCTCCTAGGGTTGGAAGAGTCTCCTAGTAACTAGGGATCTTCTCAAGAAGGTGGCTATTAAATAGATAAATAATGTCCAATCTACCTTTGCCTGGGACTCCCTTTGGATTCCAAATCTTCCCAATGTTAAGTTATTCTATTTGCTTCCTTTAAATATTCAAATCCTTCAAGGTTCATGAGTTCATCAAAAGGGAAAGTTGGGATTGCTCAATTTAAAAACCTTTCATAATCAACTTTAAGATCAAGGCTAACTCTAACAGCCTTTTTGGGGACCGACAATTTGTTGATAAGTGGATTTGAAGGTTTAGCCAACAATTTATTGTTAAGGCTAGTTATCCGTTAGCTTATAGTCTTGATGTTCAGATAGGGCTACAACCTTCTTCTTCCCACTCTCATCACCCAAAACTGTGGTGATCTATTTGGAATCTTAATGTTCCTTTAAAAGTGAGAGTGTTCCTCTGGAGAGCCTTGAGAAACAAAATTCCCGTTGCTTCTGTCCTAACTGTGAGAGGCATCTCAGTGGATATTTTGTGTCATCTATGTGCCAGTTATGTGGAAACCATAGAGCATGCATTGGTGAGATGTGTAGTGGTCCAAAAGGCCTAGTTTGCTTTAGTTCTCTCCTATCATCCTGTAATTCAAGAATCGGTTCATTTATCTGATTGGTAGATGAGACTTATTAACTACTCTAGAAGGGGGAAAGGAAGGGTGTTATTTTAGCTCATGTGGCCTTATTGCTCTAGCCTATTTGGAGAGCTAGGAATGACTAAATCTTTAAAAATTTGATCCTGTGTTTGTTGCTCAGCAGGAAGATTCTTTGGCAGCTAAATTTTAGAACTTAGGTGAGCAAACTGTTGTGCACTATCTCCATTCAACCCCAAGCTTTCCAAACTCTACTAGCGTGGATGTTCCTCATTTTCAACCTAGATTTCTGATCTACATCAGTGCAAATTTTGACTTGGACAAAAGAGAGGTAGCTTTGGCTGTTATTATCATAAACTAGAGGAAAAGTTTTGTTGATGGCTTGACATGCTTTAAGACCGCCTCTTCTAAGGATCATGAAGATGGTCTCAATCTCTGCCTTTGCCTGTAGTTGTTAGCTAAAGTTGATTTATCTGAGCTTTGTATTTTTTTTGAAACAAAGAACTTGTATCTCTTGTTCTATTTGCCAATCCCTTGACTCCTTGGGAAATGGTTGGTGTCATTTCTCAAGCAAGGGTGCGACTCTCCCATTAAGTGCATTACTCTTTATGCTATCTTCCTAAGTCTAGAAACAAGGTAGCAGTTAGATTGTTGGGACAGTTTCAGAACGGGAATTTCCCTTGGTTAATCCACCACCCTTTCTGCCGCATGTACTTGAATCTTTTGATTTTTAATATCATTTCATCCTTGATAAAAAAAAAAAAAAAAAAGAGATACCATTTACGCTTTATTTTATTACAAGAAGTGGCTCATCATCGCCTGGATCTTCTGTTATAAGATGAATATCTACCTCTTGAATATCTTCCTCTTACAGCTCTTACAACTCGAAGAATTCTCTTTTCATTGTTAACAGGTAAATTGTTCTTGTCATTATCTAATTTTATCCTCTTAATTTCTTGATCTTCAACTTTTCCATTTGCTTCATTCTTGACTTCGTTGGCTTCACCGTACTTCCTTTTAAGGAATTTAACAAGTCCATTGAGAGCAAGATCGGCATCCTCGCTCTTCATTAGTTCCTCTGCCACCTCCGCTGGAGTGACATTGGCATTCTCAATTAGCCCTTCAATTTCTCCATACAGACTATGGCGCTTATCGCGAATGCCAAGATAATTAGAGGCCAACACACTGAACCCTTTACTAGTACAATACGACATGTTAATGTGTACATCCATTCTACCAGGACGAAGCAGAGCAGGGTCCAGCTGGTCCTTATGATTGGTGGTGAACACAATTATTCTCTCATCACCACAGCTCGACCACAACCCATCAATAAGATTTAATATACCAGAGAGGGTCAACTGCAAAAACAGTAAGAAATGAAACAAAATTTTTAGTCCCTCAATTTTCCAAAATGAGAGGAAAAATTAGGAGATAAATTAGTACTCACCCTGGAGCTGGAACCAGTAGCATCAAAGCCGACCAAATTATTTTGCTGCTGCCGATTCTGCATCTCTACACTGCAATCAATATCTTCAATTACCACAACCGACCGATTTGTAGTGGACAACAAAATTCTCCTCAAATCAGAATTAGAGTATATACTAGTGAGCTCCAAATCATAGATATCAAACTTGAGGTAATTAGCCATGGCAGCAATCAAACTCGATTTCCCAGTTCCAGGAGGCCCATACAACAAATAGCCACGTTTCCAAGCTTTGCCCACTTTCTTATAGAACTCTTTCCTCCTTACAAACATATCCAAATCATCAATTATTTGCTTCTTCAACTCAGGATTCATGGCTATGGTATCAAAAGTAGCAGGATGCTCAAGATTTATAGAACCCCACATGCCTCCACCGTTACCATCGTCATCATTCATCGGGCATTCAAGATTATAAAGCTTGACCACCTTCTTGTCCTCTTTAATTGAATTAGCTTTAGCCAAGATAAAAGGCAAATAGGAAGCCATGACTTTTTCCTTAAACTTCTTGTTGAATGAGAGCTCAAAATATCTCTTTTCGCTGCCAGAAAAGTTGTTGTTTTGCGGCTCGCTGCAAACATATCTCCATTTGAACTTAATACCCTCATAAACATCATTTAACTTGTTCGCCTTTTTCAATGGCCACGGTGAAATTCTTCTGCCTTGTGGTCTTGCTGACTCTTAGCCGCTCCGTTGAGGGGCTAATTTTAGTGCGGAGGTAGATTTCGGCGGCGTCGTAGACTTGGTTGTGGGAGATGCCGCTGTACTCGTCGATGATGAGGGTGAGCTCAGAGGAAAGAGGAGTGAAGAGACAGTGAAGGGCGGAGGAGAGATAAGAGCGGAGCTCATGAGGGAGGAATTCGTTGGCCATGGATCGGAGCAGCATCACAGATGCTGCTACTGAGGCATAGGCGGAGAACAATGTGGAGATTGGTTGAGGCATGGTTTACTGAGATAGAGAAAACATAACGGGCGTGAGCAACGGGGGAAAGTTGGGTTGTATTTATAACTGATTTCTACGATAGGAGTCAAGAAGTTGTGCTTGTTTAGCAAGCCATCCTCAGGTCGGTGATGGTTATTGTACTTTTGTTTTTTGAGCAAAATTTGAACTCCTTGAAATTCCAAAATAAAAAAATGTTGGTAAGATAGGGTTTCAACCTTCATTTAGACATCGATTGCGTTCCAAATAACTCAATACTACTTGCGAACTTGGGAGTTATGCGATGTAATTATAATTATAATAATAATTTTAAAATAAATTTAATATTTATTTTTATTGAATAAATAATTATCATTTTATAAAAATTATTATCAAGTAAATAAAATAATATTTTTAAAATTTATAATTATATCCAAAGACAATTATAATAAAGAAATAATTCACATCTTTAATATGTTAATTTATACTTTTAATCTTTATGTAATATGATTTTATATTTTCAATCTTTATGTAATAAGATTTCAAGAGAAAATTTATTAAATTTAAACAAAATAATTTCTAATAATCAATTAAATAAATAGTAATAAGTATTTCATAATCAAAAATAAAATTAATAGATAGTTGTAAATTACATATACATATGTGAGATAATTATAATAAAAAATTATCTACTAATTCATACTTCAATCTCGTGTAATATAATTTTAAGATAAAATTTATTAAACTGAAATAAAGTACTTTATAGTAATCTATTAGTCTACCGTTATTCCTTATATTCATAAATTAATGAAATTAATTTAAATTTTAGTTTATTGTTTTTATATTTTTTAATTTTCTATTTAAAAGTTATTTAAAATTTTTTACTTTCTAGTTTTTTCTAATTTTGTATTCATAAATTCTTTTATATGATCTTAGTTTATTGTTTAGAATTTTTATTATTTAGACTATTTGACTTCCTATGTTGAAGGTGTTTTTAATATGACAATTAAATTTTCAATTTTTTGATATGATAATTTTATGAAACATAATATTAAATAATGACATGACTATATTATAAATAGTTGTTTGATAAATGACAAATCATTATTTAAAACTAACTCTAAAACTAAAATTAATAATATATATTAAACTTGAATAAATAAATTTCTAGTAATCAATCAAATATATAATATTTCAAGATTTTATAATAAAAACTAAAATTAATCGATATTTCAAAACATATATATACATATATGAGATATTAGTAATAAAATATTATTTATTGATTCCTACTTTGATCTTATATAATATAATTTTAAGAGAAAATTTATTAAATTTGAATGAAGTAATTACTAATAATTAATTACATTGTCATTTGACCTTATATACTTAGAGTTTTGAATAATTAATAGAATTAATTTAAATTTTAGCTTTCTATTTAAAATTTTTACTTTTTATATTTTTATAATTTGTTGTTTAAAAGTAATTTGAATTTTAGAATTTTTAGATTTTTTTTTTAATTTTGTATTTAAAATATCTTGTCTTTTTGTTTAAAATTTTTACTTTTTAAGTCTTTTTTTAAGATTTTCTATTTAAAAATAGTTTAAAATTTTTACTTTTCAGTTTTTTGCTAGTTAGTTCATAATATTTTTATATGATCTTGAGTTCTTGTTTAAAATTTTTACTTTTTAGATTTTTTAATTTCTAATTTAGAATTTTTTTTTTACTATGATAGTTGAGTTTTCTAATTTTCTATTTAAAATATATTTTTGATATGACGGTTTTCTATAATATAATATAAAAATAATGACATGTGACTATATTATATTTAATTTTTTGATAAATGTCAAATAATAGTTAAAAACTAACTTTGAGACTAAAATTAATAATACATGTTGATTTATATTTAATATTTGGGCTAATAACATTAAATGCTCATTTCTTTTTATATTTTTTCATATTTCTTCAAGATTTTTAAAATAATTCATTTTTACTCAAAAGTACTCTAAATAGTTTCAGTTGTAAATTGCAATTACAATCAAGGTTGAAAAAAAAAGAGTATATTTCCCTTTAATGTGAATGTTAAATATTTATTAAAAGATTTTTCTTTCAATTATGAGCTAATAAATAATCAAAAAGTTAAAAAATGAGTTTATTTTAAAAAAATAATTTTTCATGTTGATTACAAATTTAATAATTAATCTAGTATTTTTTAAAAATTATTTAATTATGAATTATATGATTTAAAAATAAAAAATTTAATATTTTTTTAAATTAGATAAAATATTAAAATATAAACAATTTATTTATTTATTGTCATTAGTCTTAATATGAGGTTGAGGTTTATAATGCAAATGTTAGTATTTTATTTTTATTTTTTAAATTTTATTAGCTTATGTGAGCTGATATTTTCTTTAGGTAATTAGAATTTAAATTAGCTTTTTTATTCCTCTAAAGTTAATAAAGTCTCTCATCCATTTTTTTTTCTTGGTTACCACTAACTCTTGTCTTTTTAGGTCAATAGTGATTACGTTTTTCTCTTTACTTGTTTTACTTCTAATAACATTAGATTTTGTTTTAGATCTTTATATATATATATATATATATATATATATATATATATATATATA
>CATIWR010399633.1:0-16606 GCA_949677035.1 Omphalea diandra
TCTCTCAGATCTATTGACACACCCACACTCTCTATAATAAAAACTTTTAAACCTATTTTCTATATATATAGATATATATATATATATATATATATATATATATATATATATATATATATATATATATATATATATATATATATCTTTTATTTATTTCTATGTATTAGGATTCTCTAACAAATTAATGACATTTCATTCAAAGAGTCCTAAAATATGAAAAATTACAAATTGTGAAAAATAAAAAAAAGAACGAAAAGAAGAAGATTAAGTGGTGCGGCACAAAGTTGTTGAAAGAGTGCAAAACATTACATATACATTTGAATATACGGAAAAATTAGTTTTAGACGAATTCATGTATAAATTAAAATTGAAAATAATAACTATTATAGATTTGATTATATACGTTTTATATGATTTTTTTTGCTTATTATTGTTTTTCTAAAGTAACTGTAACACAAAAGCTTAAATACTTTACAACAATTAGTAAAATAAATTTTTTAATAACTTAAAATTTTTAATTACTATAAAATTGTCTCTGTTGTTCTCTTTACAAAGCCCCATATTATAAATAAGAAACAACTCAATTTGAACAGAAAAAAAAAAACAGACAATAAATAAATTGATTTGAATAAGAAAAAAAAAAGAGTTTTACTAGTGATTGAAACAATAACATATCTTTATGATTTATTTTCTCATAGCATTTTATTTTATTTTATTTTTTTTTGAAACAATTAGTTTAAAAAGTTAAACTCTACAAATTAAAAAAATTATGTACATCATTTTCAATATAAAAAGAGAAAAAGGAAATATATACAATCTTAATTATATGTTAATTGGATGCAACCTAAATAACACTTCTATCTCATAATAATTATGATTTCTTTACCCATATTTTTATTCCTATCACTTTTAATTACATATTTATCATATATATAACTCTGTAAATTAAAATCCTTCAAAAGTGTTGTGGATGCAATTGTATCTAAAAGACCCTGCACATTTTACTGCCATTTTCTTTATATTATCTAATATAAGTTCTATTTTTGCCATTTTAAGATGCAAGCAGGTTTATCAGTGGCAAAAGAAGAAAAATTAATTTCAAATTCAAATAACTACATATAATTTATTGATTCAGACTTTACTTTCATGATAGGTAAATGGGATTATAGAATGTCTTTTTTTGGTAATGATTTGATTCCAAAGCTCTTAGATTACAAATCAACTCATTTGCAAGCACACCATATCCTCTGCTCATCCTATTACATTTTAGCATTCATGAAGGTGCATAAACATAAAACAATAATTTATATGTTTCATTACTTGCTTAAATTGAATTTGTTTAAATAATATATTTTTTTGTATTGTTAAATGAGCAAAAATACAATAACAACCAAATTGAGTTAAAATTTATTAATTTAGTTAAAATATATATTTTTATTTTTTTAAAAATTTATTTCATATTAAAGAAACTAAAACTTAAATTAATACTTCTTTTTTGTAGTGGACTTTCATAGATGACGACGGTGACAACGACGACAATAATAATAATAATAATAATAATAATAAAAAACTATTTGTTTAAGTTTATGGGGTATTTTTTTATATTGAGATACAAAAATAAAATAATTACTCGAATCTTCTTCTAATTACTCCATTCTTTTAAGAATCAATTTTAGCGATCAAAGCAAACCCAAGTATATATATTTAATCCTCATATTGGTTGGTTTTATTATATTTCTATTCTTTTTTTTTTTTTTCTATTCATTGTTTGTGTTTACATTTCATTATTCTGTATTTTTTTCTTATTTTTAATTTTTTAGATTAAAGATGAACAATCAAAATAAATATAATAAAAAAAGAATGGTGGAATAGAGTTTATGAATGATTCTTTATGTGTTTAAGTATTACCATTTATTTATATAGGAACCTCTATTAGTTAATTTTCAAAATTTTAATTATTAATTGAAAGTATTTTCATTTCTTGTGTGTTATAATAATTATTATATTATATAGCTAATATGTTATTTTATTTTTATATATTATAAGATTATATTATTGATTTTTTTAATTTACGACAAGTCAATTTAATAAATAATGAAAAACAATGTATTTGTTTGACATATTTTTTTATTTTTTTAATTATATCCAAAACTTCTAATTGAGTTAATTATACTATAAATTATTGAATTAGTTTTAATTATACTTTAGGTTAAGAATTTAGTAAAATACATATTTAGACTTAATTGATTCTTATATTTTTTTCAATTAGTTCAATCAAACCCAAAATTAGGTTTAGAACTTAATTAAAATGATACTTTTATTTTTATTCAATTTAATTTAATTTTTATTCAATTTAATCTCATTTTTTCTTAACTAAATTTATCATATAGTTCTGTATGATAATTATATTTTATATTTAAATTTAAAAATTTAAATTTATAATTAGTAAATCTCTCTCTGTCTCTCTTAAAAAATTTCTCTCAATCTTCATAAAAATTAAATTTTATCTTTAAATAATAAATTTTAAATTATTGAAAAATAAAAACTTATAAGAAATATTTAAAAAATCAATTACATGAGCAAAATTAAGATGATACTTTTATTTTGTATTCAATTTAATCTCATTTTTACTTAATTAAGTTTATTATGTACTTTAGAAGATGAATTTTAATTTTATATTTAAATTTAAAAAATTTAAAATTTAAAATTTAAAATTTATAAAATCTCTTAATCTCTCTTTTAAAAAATTTCTCTCAATCTTTTCTTAAAAAATTAATTTTATTTTTAAATAATAAATTGTGTAAATTATTTAAAATAAAAACTTTAAAAATTAATTATATGAGATTATTCAATTTAATTTCTTTTTTGTTTAATTTATAATTTTAATTAAAATTAAAAATTAAAATTCATAAAATCTCTCAATATCTCATTTTAAAAAGTTTTTCTCTCACTTTCTCCTTAAAAAAAATTAATTTTTATATTTTAAACAAAAAATTATTTAAAGCATTTAGAATACAAAATTTAAAAATATTTAAAAAATCAATTACAAGAACTCAATTAAGATGATGCTTTATTTTTTTATTCAATTTAATCCCATTTTTACTTAATTAAATTTATTAATATTTTTATATGATAATTTTATATTTAATTTAAAAAATTTAAAAATTTTGAAATTTAAATTTATAATTTATAAATCTCTCATTTTAAAAAAAATTTCTTTTAGTCTCTTTTTAAAAAAATTAATTTATATTTTAAATAATAAATTATTTAAATAATTTATAATACAAATTTTTAAGAATTATTGAAAAACTCAATTGCATAATTTGATCGTTATTTTGAAAAAAAATTATGCTTGAAATAAACATTTTATTAGTTTTTTGTTTAAATATATAAAAATAAAATTTTGTAATTTAAAATCATGAAATTAATATAAAATTAATTCTTTACAAGGCAAAATAAAAATAAAATATCAATTTTGAGAAATTATATAAATTGAGTAAAAAAATATTATCTTAGTAAAATTTAAACTCAATTTTGAATCTAATTGAACTAATTGAAAAATATAAGGGTCAATTGAATCTAAATATATATTGATTTTGACTTAGAGCGTAAATAAAATCAATTCATCAAATTAGTATGTAATTAACTCAGTCAAAAATTTTAGATATAATTAAAAATTAGTGAAAAAGTTTGAGTTTTTTAAGTTATTGAGTCGAACAATTTTTAATTTCAAAATTTTTATTGTAATAAATGAGTATATAAGATAATTTATAATATAAAATTTTTCATTATAATATTGTGTCATAATATATTGGCATCAAATTTCTGATGCTCATCAAATCATATATAAAAAGAAGTAATATTGTCATATTAATATTTTTATCATTATATGAAATAATTTTAAACAATATGATAAAATTATTTTATCATAATAAATAATTTTTATTTTTACTAAATAACTTGTCACAATAAATAAAAAATTATAACGTAGGCACATAAAAAAGTACAACAAATTAGAAAATTTATTAAAGATACAAAACTATTATTATATAAAAATAAAAATAAAAATAAAAATAAAGTTGAAATTGAATTTAATGAAATAATCTAAATTTTTTTTAAAATAAATTTTTTATTTTAATTATTCTATCTTGTATATAGTTAATACTAAAAATTTTTTATATTGTCATAAGACCAATTGAATTGGATCACATGTTAATTTATTCAAATCAGTTTTGACTTGATATGTTGAGTTGATCCCTTATCCCATCTTATCTAAAAATTTTTAAATAATTTTGAATTTGTCTGAATTTAAATCAAATTCAAATCATTATTTTTGAGCAAGTTTATATCAAATTTTTGGATTCAGTAAAAAATTATCACACAGCCTAAAAACAAACAGTCAAACATATATATATATATATATATATATATATATATATCTATATAACTCTACAATAATTTGCTACTCTAATTAAATAATTTTAAATACCGAATAATCTTCCCCTAAAAAAATAATAATCCTAATGTATAAAATCCTCAAAATTAAGTATGTTTTTTTAAAATTTTATCTCAATTTATTTTTCATCAATAAAATGCGTTAATTTTAGTTTTTTACAATACTATTTTGTAAAAATTTTTAGCCACTTAAGTGCCGAAAATAAACTAAATGACATGTAAAATCAAATTTTCTTAAAAAACTAATTCTACTAAGCTCCACTAATGCAACTAATTTTTTTTTTTGAAGACATATAAGTGGACCCCAGCTGGCATTTTTTTTAATGAAATAACTATGTATAATTATGAATATTATATATTACAATTAAGAGTTGCGTGCTTTCGTACCAATCAAACTGAAAGCTCCCACAACTGCATTCTGTTACAAAGTGATAATTGCACAATCATTCACTATGTAATTGACAGCTGCTATTACTACTACTATTCGTAACTGAGAAAAGAGTAAATTATTATTTTTTTTCCCGGTGAAATTAATATTTTTAAATTGTATTAAAGATTTAATCAATTAATTGATCAACTTTTTATTAGATTGATTTTACTTATTTGATTGGTTTGATCAGTTAAGATATATATTTTTTATTTGTTTAAAAATATATAAATAATACTTAAAACATATTTAAAATTTAGAAAAAATATATAATATAATAAAGTAAGAAAATTATTTTTCAAAATTTAAATTTTGAGTAAAATAATATAATTTTTAAAATTTTCACATAATGACCTAATTTTAGGTTGAATTTTCTAAATTTGATAAGCTTTTCTTGATTTTAACTAATTTTTTAGTGATTAATTTAATACTTAATCGAATTGGATCATTGACCAATGTTTGATTTTATATTAATTGGACCGACCGATCCCGTTTAATTCCGAAAACACGGTTAAAACAAATGAATTAACTACAGGTCCATGCCTTGGCTATTGTTGTTGAACTTCAACAACTTCAGCACCATCAATGATACGTTTTTATGGATTATCGCAACATTGAAACCATCACATTATAATTTTTGGCTGGCTGGCCAAACTCAAGGAATTATCTGTGAGGCAGAAAGTTCATTTTCTGTAATTTCCATTCCTTTTTTTTTTACCATCTAGAAACAAAGGAGGCAAAGTGGTCGTCCATGGAAATTGCAGAGAATCAGAAAAGTGTATGCGTGGATTTTCCACCAAGAATTAATTCAAATGGCATTTGGGAGAACCTAAAATCTCCTTCAGTTTTGTCATATTCATTGCCATTGTTGCAGTTGCAGATTCTGATGATTTTCTTCCTCACTCAAGCTTCTCATTTCATTCTCAAGCATTTTGGGCTCCCTATAATCATGTCACAGCTTCTAGTATGTGGTTTAATCTCTTTCTACTAATTTCTTTATGAGATTGTTTTCTCTCTAATCTGACAAATATAATTTAAAACTCAATATCATAAGATATGTAGCATCAAATTTAATAGAACTTTTAGCATGTTTTTTATGGGTAATTTGTTTCACTGGTCATTAAATTATAATGAAATTTTATTGTAGTCATTAAAAATCGATTTTGTTCAATTAAATCACTAACTTTAATAGTCATTATATTGTAGTTTATTGGCCTATATTTCTTATTATTTTACTCTATCGTAGAATAAGTTTGAATTTTAATTCACAAGAGAGTTTCAAATTTTCATTTTTATTAGATATAATAAATAATCTAAAGCATAAAATCAATTGAGAGTAGGAATATAAAAAAATTGACCAATAAATCATATGATAAAATAAAAATAAAAATTTAGTGATTCGATTGAACAAAATCATTTTTTTAGTGACTTCCGTAAAATGAATGATATATTTCAATAACCATGAAGGTTAATTGTCCCATTGTTGTTGATCAAGTTTGGTGTTTAGAGCTCCAAGAGTGTTGCAAGCAAATGTTCATATATTATATTCCTGCAAGATGTAACGCAGTTCAGATAATGTAGTATAAACAACTAAGACCGACCCTAAATTGAAGCGGCCTGCTCATAACAAGGATTGAGCTTTTAGTTGCAAATCTGTGTTGATAAGGGCAATTTTTAGTTTGACATATTGTCCAATCTCCCTATTCAATAGAAAGATTTTTCAAATTTAGTTTCTTGGATCTGGGTCCAGCCATGATTCAAAATTACTTGAATGTAGATAAAAATTTGCGCTTTGTATGGTGGAGTTCATTCCATGTAACTGATGATTTAACCAGTGCAATGAAGTATTTTTGTTCAACTTGATGCAGGCTGGAGTGATCCTTGGCCCTTCTTTGTTTGGGATGAACTCCAAATTCAAAAAGGCTGTCTTTTCAATTGAGAGCCAAGATGTACTTGGCACCATAGCCACATTGGGTTACACATTATTCATGTTTTTGTGTGGAGTGAAAATGGATGTGGGCATGATATTTAGAACAGGAAGAAAGGCTTGTGGGATTGGTATATTATCAGTAACTGTACCTTTAGTAGTTGGCCTTAGTGTTGAAGTTGTGCTAGAAAAGTCTTGGTTAGCAAAAGGTTTGCAGGACAACCTTTACCTTGTTACATCAGTACTTTCTGCAACGCCATTTCCTGTCATCGCAACCCTTCTTGCTGACCTCAAGATCATAAATTCAGAACTTGGTCGATTAGGACTATCCGCAGGAATGATCGGTGAAATGGGTACTGTTGGACTTTTTAATTTAGCTACATTTATTTCAGTAGGAAAAGACAGTTCGGTTCGAACGGCGTATAGAAGCCTTGTGTGTACTCTTGGCTACATTGTGTTTGCTGTGTTTGTCATACGGCCTGCAATGTTTTGGGTGGTCAGACAGACACCAAAGGGAAGACCAGTTAAGGACATATACATGATTCTCATCATTTTAATGGTTTTTGGGAGTGGAATTTTTTCTAATTCATTTGGCCAATCTATTTTTTTTGGACCATTTATTCTTGGGTTGGCGATACCAGATGGACCACCATTAGGATCTGCTATAGTAGAGAAACTCGATTGCGTCATTTCGGGCATTTTTCTACCACTCTTTGTGACTACATCAGCTATGAGAGCTGAGTTTGGATGTCTGACGTTGAAAAAAAATTTGGTAACAGTTGAAGTCATCCTTGTTGTTGTGACTTTAACTTCCAAGATAGGGGCATGTGTTGTAGCTTCATTGTTCTCTAAAATGCCTTGGAATGATTCTTTAACACTTGCCCTTATTATGAGCTGCAAAGGCATTGTAGAGATGGCAACCTTCAACTTTTTAAGAGACAATCAAGTATGTATATCGTCCACTAGATTTTTCCTTTTTCTGTTTCCCAACTGGCCTACTGATCTTAATGGACTTTTCGCATTGATACCCTGCAGATTGTTACTGGGGAGACTTTTACTGTGTTATTCCTAAGTGTTCTAGTGACAGCAAGTATTGTACCAATTCTTGTGAGAAAACTTTATGATCCTTCAAGAAAATATGCTGGATACCAGAAAAGAAACATCATGCACTTAAAGCCTGACTCGGAATTGCGTCTTCTTATGTGCATTCACAGTCCTGATGATGTTACCGCTGCAATTAACCTCCTTGATGCTTCCTGTCCAACTCTTGAGAGGCCTACAAATGTTTCCATTCTTCACCTCATCAAGTTAATTGGTCGAGCTTCACCAATCTTTATATCCCACAGCATTCAGAGTAAGAGCATCTCTGCCCATTCATACTCTAAGAATGTTATCATATCATTCAATCAGTACCAACAAAAGAAAATGGGAGCAGTATCAGTAAACACATATACAGCAGTCTCTCCACCAAAACTAATGCAAGAAGATATATGCACTCTTGCACTAGACAAACTCACATCCCTCATAGTCCTCCCATTCCATAGAAATTGGTCCACGGATGGCTCTATCGTATCAGAAGACACTACCATAAGAGCTATTAATTGCAACATTTTGGAGAGAGCTCCTTGCTCTATAGGAATCCTGGTAAACCGCGGCCACCTTAGACGCACAAAATCAGAGTATCATTCACGCCGTGTGGCTATGATCTTTTTAGGAGGTAATGATGATAGAGAAGCTTTGGCATTCACCAAACGCATGTGCAAAGGCTCTAGCATCAGTGTAACAATTGTTCGTTTGGTCGCAGAAGACCTGGAAGGCAATTTAACATGGGAACAAATGCTTGATTCCGAAGCACTGAAGGATGTGAAGCATAATAATGTTACAAGTCAGTATGTTACATACAAAGAGCAAGTGGTGAAAGGTGGCCCCCAAACTGCATATATATTGCGAGAAATGGCAACCCATTATGATCTCGTTATAGTTGGTAGAAGCAATGGCATTGATTCCCCACAAACAACAGGACTTTCTGAATGGAGTGAATTTCCTGAGTTGGGTGTTATAGGAGATCTGCTAGCCTCATCTGACCTCAATGGCAAGGCTTCAATATTAGTTGTGCAACAACAACAGACTTAGTCTTGGAGCTAAAATGTGGGAATTTAGTCTTTGTCAACTCTTTATTTCCAATTGTACAAATGCAAATTTGAAGGTCACAACTTGTGCACATTTTTTATGAGTAAAACGTGATATGAAATTTATTTTTGTCAAAGCAATTAGAAAAAATAGAAATCTGCATAGGACCCCAAATTTTTATTTTTATTTATTTATTTATTTTTGATGATGGCTAGGTGTATTTTGGTTGGCGATAATGCATTATGAAGAATTATTATTGGTTTACTCACATAAATCAACTATCAAATTCCTTTTTCTTTGTATGTTTAAGGAAATTATATGCTTGCTCCTTATCTGCGAGTATTGATAACTGCAGAGAAGTTGATCTGATGAACAAAGTCTCGTGGTTGGATCAACATTAGAAAAGAGTAGGTGAGCCACCTTAGCGTGTAGTAGGCATAAATTTGCTGAACTCATCTCATCAACAACATGACCTCATATCAAATATTATATATCATCTTTATATTTTTTGATAAAAGTGGCAATGCTTGATTTAATCCAATTCAAAATTAAAAGAAATTCAAAATGACAATTTAAAGTTAGTTTAATTTAAATATGATTCTATCTGATGCAATCTAGAGGATTAATATGAAATGATTTGAGTTTGACTCAATGTATAGATCAACCAAGTTGATCTAATTTAAATTATTTAAATAATTATAATTTATTTAAAAATTAAAGTCATATTTTTACTTTAAAAAAAGATAAAATTATGAGAGATTTGATTTGGAATTCAAAAATTAACTTGAAAAGACAAGATTTTTTTTCCCCTACATTATGACCTGATGATTTTATCTAACTTGTTGCAATCTAAAATGATCTTATTCAATTATATAAAAAAACAAGATAAAAAAAACAACTCGATCTAAAATTAATTCTACTCAAACTTGATGAATCCATTTATCACTTCTAGTAACCAATGAAATTTTGAGCGACGAGAGAAATCTATTTCTTAACCTTCTTACTATTCTTTTATATCAACCGCATTAATAATTTTATAGGACCATAACAAAGATAGGGCAACATCATCTCCTTTTATATAAAGGTGACAATTTTTGACATAAACTAGAAAACTCGATCTGAATCTGTTCAAAAAAAGTAATCTGAACTCGGGAAATCTAAAATGACTCAAAACTCAAATGGCTTGAAAATTTTGGAGTTGAGTTCGGATGGGTCAAGACTGACTTGAACAAATTAACCTGGTAATCCCACCTAATTAATTTGGTGATAATATAAAAAATAAATTTTATTATTACATATACATATAAAATAGAATAATTAAGTGAAAAAAATTTATTTATTTAAAATGATTAAATTAATTTTAAATTCAAATTTAACTTTGACTTTAATTTTAATTTTATTTAAACTATAGAGATATATATTTTTTATTTTTTAATGAACTTAGTTTTAATTTTATTGTGCCTTTTCATCTGCCTTATTTATAATTTTTTTTTCATTGTGAAAAGTTATTTTATAAGAATAAAATTATTTATTATGATAAAATAATTTTACCATAATTTATTAAATGATTTAATATAGTGATAAAAATATTATTACAATAATGTTACTTTTCTTATATAATTTAATAGGTGCTAGAAATTAGCATCAAATATTATAAAAAGATTTTATATCATAATTTATCTTATATACTCATTTATTATGATACAAATTTGACATAAAAAATTCTATCACAAATTTACTTATTCTTGATAATAATTATGACAAATTTAATTTTTATCATGATAAAACTACATACTAAGATAAAATTAAATTTATCACATAAATTGTTATCATAATACTCAATTTCTTATAGTGAATGATTTGTTGTTATTATACACTGTATACTTATTTATAGTTTAGTTTAAATTATAATATAAGATTTTATTATAATTCTATATAGACTTAATTTAATTACTCATTTTTATCGTATATAGTTATTTGCTTAAAAAAATTATATTTAATTCATTAAAAATTTAAATGAGAATACAAAATTTTAATCAAATTTTATTTATGTAAAATCTATGTGATTAAAAATAATAATTTTTTTAAAATTAATTTTTTAATAAATTATGAGAAAATATCATATAAATAATAAAAAAATTTGAATGGAAATTTAAAAATTAATTTTTTTTTAAAAATTAAATAACAAATGATCTGATTCAAAATATTATTTTTAAGGGTAAACTTGAGACCTGATTTAAAATTCTTTCAGCATACAAATATAATGAGTGATCTAAACCTATCTAAAACTCTAGCAACCCAAAAATACCTTAACCGGAAAATGACTTGACCAAGAAATGACTTGATTTGAAAATGATCCGACCCTAAATAACTTGACCTGACCTAACCTATATTTGCCATGTCTAATAGGACTTAGACTATGTGTTGGGAGACCAATTGCTTATTCCCATCCTTACTAATGCATACTCATTGGAGGAAAATGAGATTTTATTGGTGAAAAATTTCATTGATAAATTATAAAAGTCTATCAATAAATACGATCGTTGAGAGATGAGTGATGAAAAATTTTAGAAAGTAATATTCTTGTCAGTAAAAGTTAGCCAATAAAAATAAAATTCATTTTGATAAATATAACGACAAATTTTTCATTAATAAAATGTTATATGTCATTGGTAATTCATATTTATTTCACCAATTAATACTTATTGATAAAAATTTGTCGACACCACATTCTGGTAGTATTTCAGTAGTAAAATATGAATCTTTTTAAAATGATTTCAATAGTAATCCACTAATAATCCTTCACTGATCGTTGTTTTTTTTTATTTTTCAGCAATTCGTTCATCTATCGATTTACATGTTTTATACTAAAATTCGATTAGAGACCTTATGTTATTGTTGGAGAATGTAATTAGAGTGTTTCTATAATATCATCCCATGGACTCCATTTTCAATCCAAATGTAAAAAACAAAAAAGTATCAACTATATTAACACAATGGATAAATTGCCACAAAGCAAAAAGGCAACAAGCATTGAGTGCGAATTATATTAGCAAATTAGCGTTGAAAACTTTTTAAAATAAAATTTGAGATTAATTAGAGGAATAAAGTAGAGGGAATATATAAGAGAATGAAAAGCAGATGAAAGATTTTGTAATTTGCAACTGAAATTAACATAAGAATCCAAATCTATTAATGTCAAAGCTTACTAAGGTTAACATTAAATACTTTCTAGTTGATATATTTCATATAACAATATGATGTTGTAATTAAAGCCTTAATAATTACTAGTTAAAGAAATGTATCTTTTTTTGTTATATTTGTATTATTATTTGTGAATTTTATTGTTATTTAATATTTCATACATATATATATATATATTAAAAATTTAAAATTAGAATTAAATTTTTAAAATAAAAAAAATTGGCCAACAAGTTTCGAGACGGAAAACTGATAGAATAACAAAAAAAAAAAAGAAATATTTTTTAATATTCCAATGAATAACTAGTATAAAATACACAATTAAAAAGATATTTTATAACATTCGGCTGGATTACTGACAGTATAGCTTTTAGATTTATCGACGAAATTCGCAATGAATGTTTCGTCAATGAAAATTGACACTTTTGGATCACTATTACTGATGGATATTCTGTTCCAAATTCATCGATAAATTTATCAACGGATTGATTATTCCATCAATAACCTGTTACCAACTATCTCTTTTTTGACTGATTTTGTTCATCGGTATTCCATCAATAATATTATGTTATTGACGGATTCGATGCCTTTACCGATGGAAATATCTGTCGATAAATAACTTTTTTCACGTAGTGTATAAATACATATCAAATATTTACTATATGAAAATAAGAATAAAAAAAATTAAAGATTAAATAAATTTTTTATTTTTAAACTGGTTATTAGATGGTATTTAGTGAGACAAACTATTTAGATGTCGGATTCAAGTTAAAATATAAATTTTTTTTAAAAAAATAGATGTTCAGTTTGTAGATCTTACTTTGATCATTATATATATATATATATATATATATAAAATTAAATATATAAGATTTAGAGTTTTAATTGATGATGAGAAATAATTAAATATTTAACGAGTAAAAGCAAGTTCTATTATAAAAATTTTACAATAATATTTAAAAATAAACATTAAGAAATTTCAAAAATTTATTAAAGTAAAAAGAAAAGTATTTTCCTTTAAACTATATTTGTAAAATAATCCATTAGAGTCATTCACAACCTTTTTATTAACCTTCCTCCACAAAATAAATAAATAAATAAATAAATAAATAAAAATTTAAAAATTAAAATTTATTTGACTTATGGGCATGATTGCAACTAACATGTGAAATTTGAATATAATCATGTATTTCAAGAGATTAAAGCACAATTATAAATTCATTTTGTCATCAAACCAAAAAATAAAATTGGAAATTATAATTTCAGAAGTTTGGGAGCCATTCACTTTGCCAGGTACATGAATGCTGAAAAATAAAAATTTACCCTTAGTTTAACTTAGTTCAGTGACTGGATATCTATCCCATGATATGAAAGGTAGAGGTCAACTAGAGTAGACAATAACTTCGTTTGATTATATGTATATTAGTCCCTAGTCCCTTGTAAGAATCACACAATCAGACGAGATTTAAAATCACTTAGGACGCTTTGGTCATTTTTATTTCAATATAATATTATTCTCGGCTATGTTAGGATTAGAAGTTACTTCTATTTCTATATAAGCTGATTCCACACCTGGATCACATCTTCATAAACAAACAAGATAATACTGTCACGAAACAGAGGGTCAGTTTCGTACTCCTCATATCCGAGAGATTAGACAGATTCAAAGAGATGGGTAATAGCTTAAGGTGTTGTTTGGCTTGTGTTCTTCCTTGTGGAGCCCTGGACTTGATCCGTATAGTTCATTTGAATGGCTATGTAGAAGCAATAACACGTCCGATCACAGCCGCTGAGGTCCTTAAGGCTAACCCTAATCATGTTCTGAGCAAACCATCTTCTCAAGGCGTTGTCCGCAAGATCTTAATCCTCTCGCCAGAGTCCGAGCTCAAAAGAGGCAGCATATACTTTCTAATTCCTGCGGCTTCATTGCCAGAGAAGAAAAAGAAGAGTGGCACTGGCAGGAATAAGAAGTCCTCAAGGAACAGCAAAAAATACAACACCATGGAAGAAGATCATTATATATCAGATTCTGATGGTCACCTAAAAGATATAATCTCTTCTAACAATAAATCCTTATGTCGCGATCGCCGGGCGGGCCGCATCGGGGTATGGCGTCCTCACCTCGAGAGCATTTCCGAAGATTAGTTAACAGTACCCGTTTTTTAAGCGGTAAGAAGTTGCCGGGCGTTGCCTGACATATCACAAATGGCCGAAAGAAGTTGTCCAATTATGCAATCGTAGAAATTTTTTTTTTTTTGCCTTCAATGTACGTGGGGTTACTGATTTTGTGGATAAGCTTCCTTTTCTTTTCCTTTTTGGGTTTCCTCTTGTTTCAGTCTGCGCATAATAATAGCAGACTCTGAATTACAAATTAATCAGATGTCGATCTGTTTGATTCCTGCGGAAATTATATCGCAAATTAATGTTTGGATTAATATTTTTAATGAAGGTATTGCAAGTAAAGATGCTCTTATTTTGATCTGAAATAATTTGTGGGTTTTCTTGTCTTAATTACTTGAGAAAAGCATTGATTGGATCGGATCGCTAAGAAATTTGTGGGTTTTTTGACGACCTTTTTTTGATAGCCAAGAAATCCTTTATTCATTGTGTTCTAGATTAGATTGACCAGTTAATTAGTTCATTTATGAATGGTAATGTAAATAGTTCATGTATTATTTGGCTACAATTCCATGCTTAGACGATATATGAAACTGTTTTGGAGCAAATTTTCTTTCTTTCTTTTTTTTTTTAAAAAAAAAAAATAAGAAAAACAGTTTTCGTGCAACTCTTTTGACAAACTTTTATGCAATGAAATATTAACAACCTAATTAGGGTACTTGTCTAAGTATTTCTTTTTCTGCATTAGAAGTATAGTTGAGTAATTTGATTTTGTTTATTACATGAGTTTGGTCCAATGTAAATTAATATAATTATAAGGTTACCTAATTCAATGATTGACATGATTAAGTTAGCTTAATTAATAATATTTTGTATGACTTTTTTTTGAAATAATTTTGTATGACTTTTTAAGTTGAGCTTTATTGTCCAACTAATACAACCCTTTATTATGGATGTAGATTAGATTACTCTTGGACATAGTGTCCTGTCTCTTAGCGTTGAAACATACTAAAATAAGAAATATATGTAAGCTGTCGAGTTATAATTATGTTCACTGAAGTCCAATCTTTTTTTAGTGAATTTAGCAAAAATTTTGGTTTTGGAATCAGTTTAATCTAACTTTTGTCAAGTAATAAAAAAAAATTAATTTTAATATTTTAAATGATAAAAAAAAGTTGTTTATAGGAATTACAAATAAAAAAGAAATTAAAATGAAAATATAGAAATGAGATATGATTTAAAAATAAATTTCTATTTTCACTCAACCTAATTCCATTTCCATGCTTAACTTTTCTCATTTTTCTAGCCTGTTGGTAATCTAAGTATGATCCAATATGATTAAGAAATTCAAATAACATATAAATAATTAAGAATAATGGAATTATCTAAATTGTGAATTTAAATAGTAGATTCAAAGAAGAAAATCTTTTTTAATTAATTAGCCATTTTGTTATCTATAAACACATTTTAAAATAACATAGAAAAAGGTAGTATGCTTTTAAAAAAAGTATATATAAGAAAAAATGACCCTCTTTCCTTCTGTCGTATATCTCTCTTTCTTAATATTTTCTGATTGAAAAACTAGGTTTGTTGAATCTTATTACATGAAATCGCATGTTTATTTTTTTCCAACTAAAAAATCACATGTTTATCATTTGCTAAAGGAGCTTGTAACATGATGAAACCGTCAAATTTGTGGGAAAAATTATAGATTCAATGAAGAATGACTAGAGCTTGGATGCTTATAGAAAAATTTCGTGTGAATCAAAATTAACATCCTTGCAAAATTATCAAAGGTTGGTCACCACATTTAGTTAATATTTTCGGAGTCCATTTAATTTTATCCATTGCATTAATTTGTTTTTATTTCATTTTTGGCAAAATTAGAAAATCTTGAATGCTCAACCACCTTCAAGAATTTTATGAAACAATTCCACTGCAAATTTTCATTCGGTCCTATTAGTCTTTGCCTTTTATATACTACTCAAATTTTTTATTAAAACAGAGTGAATTTTAGCATTGAACTCTATAGTTGTTGTGTTGTTATGAACTTTTTTTGTTGGCATCTCGGATGACACTAAGTAAATCTAAGAAATGTTAGGTCAAATTATCATTTAACTGCATCATAATACACCTAAATGATATACATAACTAGATTTATATAATCTTATATTTTTTAGAAGAAATAGAATTTCATTAAACCAAATAATAATAGCAGAAAGTCCTAATGGAGGACGATTTTACAGGGGTATGTGGGGCCCATTGGGCCCCCCCCCCCCCCCAAAAAAAAAAAAATAGATAAAAAAAAAAAAAATTTTTTTTTTTTTTTTTTTATTTTTTAAATATAA
>CATIWR010399664.1:0-16229 GCA_949677035.1 Omphalea diandra
ACCATTTCAAATATAAAAATAATTTTAGAATTTGTTCGTATTAACATTATATTTATCATTATAAAAATTTTAATTTCATATAAAATCAAAAAAATAATTATTATTATTTTTTATCATTATACAATACAATTATATATTCAAATGTTATGTTTACTAAATGACATAATTAGAAATATATTATATATTTGTACACTTGAATATTACTTAAGATCGATTTAGTTCGGTTTATAAACACATAAATTTCAGTTTCATCAGGTCGTTTAATTATATTTTTGTTACATTTAAAAATTTAAAAAATATAACTAAATTTATAAATATATTTTTTTAACATTTCACATATAATAATAAATTTTGAATTTGTTTGTATTAACATTATATAAATTTCAATTTCATATAAAATCAATTAAATTATAAAATAATTATTTTTTATTATTATACAATGTAATTATATATTCAAATGTTTTGTTTACTAAAGGGCATAATTGAAAATGTATTATATATTTTCTCTCATTTCCTCCCATATTTGGTTATCCAAACAAGGGAAAGTAAATTTATTTTCCTTCCCCTCATTTTTATCCAAACATGAGGGGGGAAAATAAGGAGAGAAAATAAAATTTATTTTCATTCCTTATTTTCTTTCCCCCTTGTGGATTTTTGCCAAACACACTGCTAAAAATCTTTCATTTGAACAACCTTTTTTTTTTTTTTTTTTTTTTAACTTGATATGGACTATGATATGAATTTATAATCTCATAATCATGAAGACGATTATGGAATTGATTCTAAATAATTCTTTAAAATTTTAATTTTTTTATATATAAATAAACCAACAAAAAAATTTTTCAACTTTTTCATAAATTGTGAATAAATATATATCTGACAACTAATTAAATCAAGCTAAACTGTCAGATTTTGATTTTCTTACTGAAAAATAATGGTCTCATCTTCCAAAAATTTCGACAAGGACATTTGTTTGTCAGTGATAATAACTATGGACTGATCGGTTTTTTCTTGGTTATGTACTTATTTGATACTGGCAGTTCTTTTTTCAGTGATTTTTGCATTGCAGTTTGGCTATCATCATATTCATTTTGTAAGTATAGGTGCAGGCTGCCTCAGATCCATCCATCATATATTTATGTGTCCAACTCAGTTAAAACTTCCAATTTTCAGAATTTTTCATCAGATTGCTATTATTATTATTATTATAAAATTTCCTTTTTAATGGTTAAAAAAAAAGTTTTTTTTTTTTTTAACATAACTGTAAAAGAAAATGTTTAAAACACACTTGACATATATATATATATATTAGCATTTTGCTTGAAAAATTTTATAAACACTTTTGTTTTAGATTGGTTATCAAAGGTATAATCAAGCAATTTAAGCATTTACCGAGGCTATAAAAATACTTGTCTCCACCAAATTTATTATGTGTTCGTACAAAATAATTCATATATGAGAATGAATTAAATGTGTTATGTGTACAATGAATCTATACGTTGGACTCTATTTGTGATGTGAAAGAAATAAGTACACAATTTCAATGAATCTGTAAATTGGACTTTATATTTGTGACGTGAAAGAAATAAGTACACAATTTCTCGATTTAAAAATCATTAGTTTTCAATTTCAGCAGATTACTTTAAGTTTTTTAAGAAATTTTAAATTTTATTTCTATAATCAATATTTATTTTTTTATTTTAAATTTTTGGATATCTATATACATTTTTACAAAATTATTTAAGCATTTATTCAATAATGTCTTTTAATTTTATTCTTCCAAATCTAAGTATTAATTCTTGAATAATTAATTGATTTTATAAAACGTTGTATGCTGCATTAATTTGTGAAACTAGACACAAATGATTTTTCTAATTAATAAAAAATGAAAGAAAGAAATTTATATTAAATTAGTTCTTGTAGTTAAAAGATAATGTTACTTTTAACCATTATATCAACTGAAGAAAATATTATACCAAGAAAAGATGACAAAAATATTAAATTATCAAATAATCTTAATTATAAAAATAATCATATATAATTTTAAAGAAATTATTAACTATCCAATAAAAATAACAAAAAGATGAAACAAAAAAATTAATGAATTTAATTTTTTTAAAATAATAAAAAAATTAAAATAAAAAAATTTTCTAAAATGGTAAATATATAGAAATGGAGGAAGTATATAGGAAACACAAACTTATTATCATCCTACCATTTCTGATGATTTGTTATTGAATCAAGGAGGAAACGCATGTCATGTGAGCATTGAAGTGACCTGCTACAAAATACATGATTAGGTCACTTTTCTCAATGTGGAAAATTAAACTCTAACAGTAACTCTGCAACCACAGTATATGGAATTCAGCTTCCAATCCATTCTAATTAATTTTGTTTTGATGGTATTTCTCTTTTTTTTTTTTTTAGGTTGGGATCACACGCTCTGTGGTAAATTAATATACTGATATATTATCATTATAAAGTTTTTATTAAATAATAAATAATTTTAAAATTATTATTAAAATAAAAATAATTAAAAATAAGAGATAAGTAAGCTTGACAAATTCAAATAAGTACAACATCCTTATTTTTTTAATTTATTTCTTAGTCTTTTAAGGGTTTTTTTAAATTTATTTCTTAGTCTTTTAAGGGTTTTTTCTTATTTCTTAAGGACATTATATTTAAATAAATAAAATATTAAAATATCAATAATTTATTTGACCTTATAAAGATCATTTAAATTTTATTTTAATTATTTATCATTTTAATAAATTTTTTAAAATATTTTTTTTCAATAAAAATTTTAATAATTTAGGTTGAGCTAATGTGGATAATTATGATGACTCTATAAGTGGTAAGATCTAATAAGTCGTAATTAAATATACTTAAATAAAAATTCAATATAGTTTTATGGACTCATGAGAGTAAATGATACAAAATCAAAGTTAATTGTACATAGCATATGGACCAATATTCACCCTTTTTTTTTTTTGGCTGAGAAGTAACTAATACAACATAATATGTATTTTTTAATTTAGTTGTAACATAATATGTATTTTTTAATTTAGTTGTATTAGATTTGATTTTAAAGTGTGATGTAAATTTTAATGCTATACTAATTAATCAAAAAATTTCCTATACAAGGTATATTTTTGTGTTAGTTCAAATTTATTTTTTTTAAGGAAAAAGGTGATTAATTGTTAGGAATGAGTTAAAAAGTGGTATGTTCTTGAAATTCATCTACTAGAAAATTATGTTATATACTGATTGTTTTGTAAATGTTTTTGTTAACAAGTGGATTATGTGATATTATTTTTCTTAGTGAACCAAGTATATTAATTTAAAATTTTCTTTTGAAAAAAATATGACATTCACAACGCAATAATAGTCGAACTATTTTCCTCAAAAAATAAAAAAGGTCAAAATACTATATGGATTCATAGTAGATGAATAAAAATGTTGGTATCTTATAAAATTTTTGAAAGTATGAAGGGGACTAGCAATTCCTTATTACTGTTAAATTTTTAAAACTATAAACCAATTGTTTTGAAATTTATTTTTACTTACAAATTTTTATAACTAGAATCCAATTTATTTTTGTAACTATCCTATAGCAATTTATGAAATGAATGAAGAAGACTATCAATTTCTTGGCAGTTTTTAGGTTACACTTAGTATTGTTGATAATGTCATAAATGCTATTGAATTTCGTTGGTAGATCCAGTTCAAATTGGATAATTGCATACAATCCACAATATGCATGAAAGATTCTAATTACAGGCGAAAAAAAAGTTGAGTTAGATAAGTTTAAATCATATTAATTTTAGATAGAATTATTTTCAAGTTGGATCAATTTTAAATTATTTTTTAGATGGATTGAATTGTATTGATCAATGGATCGACATGCAGAAATAAATTTAAGTAATTTTAGATTTTTTAAACAATTTTATATTGGATCGGATTACTAATAATTTTAATTTTTTAAAATAAAAATTTATTATTTTAACTTTAAAATTTTTTAATATTTAACTGTTTTAATTGAATGAAATTCAAATAATTTTTATGATATTTGAGATTAGATCAATTTAATAGATCAACAAAGTGAATTGAAATAACTTCTAATCCAATTTTTATAAGCGAATTCAAATCAAATAAAAAACTATTAGTTCTAATTCTAATTATAATTGCTTTAATATCCAAACACTACAAAAATTTGTCTATTTAGAGATGAAATTTTTCATCGCTAAGACTGCTCAGCTACAGTCTAGCGATGAAATTGGGTTTGTCGCTAGACTAGTCATCGCCAAGGTTTAGCGATGAAAATTCTGTTCGTAACTAAGGTTAGCGAGGGAATAGCGACAAAAATTTTCGTCTCTAAAAATTTTGTTGTTATTCCCTCTCTAGGCCTAGCGATGGAATGACGACAAAATTTTTCCTCGCTATAATCGTAGTGATGAAAATTTTTATAGTTAATCCCTCACTAACAGCGACATAAATTTCCATTGCTTTTCCCTCGCTAATCTTAGCTACGAAAAATATCGCAACGAAAATTTCCATCACTATTTTTGGGCTAATGCAACAAACTTTTCACGGCTTTTACATCGCAATTCCATCAGTGTTCCATTGCTAATACGTGGCTCGAATTTTATTTAATAGTTTTTATATTAAAAATTATATTATTAGTTTTTTATTTGTATTTATATTTGAAATTGTATTATAAATTAATATTGAAAGGAACAAAATATGTAAAAAATTATTCATTTATTAAAATTAAAATTAATTGTATTATGCCAACATTGTACATATATACATATGAAAAGAAAAAAAAAAAATCTAATCATGTGCATCCCGATTATCTGACTCCACAAAATAATCATCCTTTAGATGCAAAGGTGGTGCTGTTAGAATCTGACAACTCATGTTAGCTAACATAAAAGCTAGTGTCTACTGCATAGCAGTAAATCTCTGGTCAAACTCATACTGGAACTAAATATGCAGCTCATCTCGAAGGTCTTCTTGAAGCTCCCTTAAACCTTGCCTCGAACCTTATCTCAAATCTACATCCAAATGTGCTACACTAATTTAGGATCTAGAGTCATATGTGATATGGTTAAGTAAGAGCATGCGCAAGAAGGGGGACAACTAGATGTCGCCTTAAAGCTAAGTCCGTACACCCTGCTCTTCTTGTATCCTCGAACAACATCCATGTGCACCTCGTCAACATTGATGGCTTGGGTTTCCACAGAACTCTTTGATATTTGTGAAGTAGCATCAACAATATGATTCTCCACTGCAACCTAATAAATATGAATAATGATTATGAATAATAATAATAATAATAAAATGGTGCATTGATTTTTATTTGACTCACATTAGTGTCAAGCAATTTTTTATCAATGAATTGATTGTCGCTCTTCTTAATATGTATCTTCTTAAAAACCTCATAATTTGTGGTTGGATGTTTCAATTCTTTCTCCCAAAACCAAATTTTATTCCATTAGTCAAAATATTTCTTAATTAAATAAAAAAATAAGTAATTAAACTAACTAAATCCATGGAGTGCTTAAGGAATGATCTAGAATCGATTGTATGGCGACAGACCAGTACCAACACTAGCAGGCTCAGTGTGTCTATTCCTAGAAGCTTGGACAAAATACGCTTGAAATTTCAACGTATCCCATTTCTTCTTCCACAAATTTCTAATATTTTCAGAGATGCATTTTGGCTTATTATCACATCTCTAGTGGGATAAAGTATTTGAATACCGCCTAGCAGTTTTATGCTCCCATGCAATCTCGACCATAGTCTCCATAGCGGCATCAAAAAAATATTTTTGCAATATACAAAAATACGAGCACATGAATTAAACTTATATTAATAAAAAATTAAAGTTGTACTTTGAACTCTTCCCAATAGAAATCCTTGGTGTCCGCTAACATCATCTTCCAAGTATACCCTTGAAGGTCCAAACGCTTCTTGAAAATTAAGGAATTGCAACTAAAACATCAATTTTTCTGAGATTAAACTATAAAAAATTGCACAAATACATAATATATATATATATATATATATATATATATATTATGAGATGATTATAATAACATACCTCGTACCAATGACATGTATGCTAGGTTGATGAGATGATGAAGGATCAACTGTAGATGCAGTAAAAGTATCATAGGCAAGCAACTGTACAGGTGCAGCAGGTGGTGAAAGAGCTGATGGAGACAAATAATATGTAGGTGATGCTGCAATTGGTGGAGCCAAAAATGATGAAGTGGGTTGATCAGACAGTGGTACATAAGGTGACGAAGAAGACGACCTCTCATGGAGACAAAAAATATGTAGGTCACTCTCATTAATGCCAACAAATGAACCCGTTGGATTAATCAAGCTCATTTGTTAATCTTGAAATTGAAAGTCGATTTCATGAATCTCTGTGTTATCATCTTAGAAAGGTTCACTGTTGCCACTCAAAACTTCTACTATAAATCTATCTTTTATTTTGCAAACAACCTACTAATCATTCTTTTCTCGCTTTAAGCTAGAATATGTGGCATAATATATTTGTGTTGCTTACAACGCGGGGACAAAATGGTTCATACTTATTGAATTTTTTTTTTTATAACTTCACATCAATAAGTTTGGATTGTTTATGAACTATCATACCAACATTTGGTCTAGGATCAAACCACTCGCAGTTGAATAAAATAGTTCTCTAGTAGGGTAATGTAAGATACTCTAACTCTAAAACTTCAATTAGTTGACTGTGGTAGTCACTCTCATCAGCACTATAATTTGTGTCCTTTATGTAAACCCCACAATTATTAGTTGATTTATTAGAACCATATGCTTTAGAGTGAAATTTGTAACCATTGACAAAATATCTATGATACGACTTTATAGTACGTAATGGACCTTTTGCCAAATCCTTGATAAAAATATTGGTAATACTATTTGATTGATTATGTGCTACAATTTATAATAATTTAGAAACTAAACATGAAATTAAGTTACACATACTTGAAAATGACAGTTCATCATGCATTTTATATACTCACATATTGATTGAACGAAACTGTAAAATCATTCTTCATATATGCATCAACCTGATTATCACAATTGTTGGGTAACTTTGTCATAACTCTTACATGTAAATCCTTCATATCATATGTAAAAATCAATAAACATTTGTATATACAAGTGTAATTCTACATTATCGTTGTTAAATAGAAATAGAGATGAATTCTTACTCAATAAAATGTGTTACTTCCTCATAGTTAAGTAAAATGCACATTGCATAACATGATATTCACTTATAAGGAACTGCAGATTTTTGCTTAGAATTTCCAACACTAGATGCCTTATAATGCAAAAATGCACAAAACTTGTAACTTAGCAACTCATTATCTTCTCCTCAGTAAAACATACAACCATTCTTACAATAATGAGTCTTTTCTATAGGTAAACCCATTCCTTGTACCAATTTCTTCATGCTATAGAAGTCCTCGGTCATAATGTTATCAGTCAGTAATAACTCTTGCGTTAATTGACATATATTATCATAACACTTTTAAGACATATGATGTTCTGCCTTAATGTTTAACAATTGAGCAACAACTGGCAATGGTGGAGAGGTACTACATCTAAGCTATACTTTTTTATTTGCAGCCTGCAACATGTTATGTTGTGCTTTAGCATTTAGTGCTTCCTCTACATCACTTGTATGAAATGGCAAACCTACAACATCAAATACCATGTCATGATAACTGCTATGAGATGAACAATCTACAACAGAAGGAAATTCTATTACTTTCGCACCAAGTGATGTTCTCAAACATGCTTTCACATACTGTTCACCATGTCTAGATCATTGATAATATCTAGGTACTTATCCATATTTAGTGAGATGGTATTTAACTGTTTCAACTTCATCATATCGTTGATTTTGGCACCTCTTATGATTACATGAACACCTTATCTTATTTTCATCCATATACTCTAGATAGTTGCAAGCAAACATTATAAAAGTTTTCATGCCCTCTAAAAATTTTGGATTTAAGAACTCATCAGTTAGCCTATGGTACATCCACTCATGATTAGAACTCATTGTTTTGTACCTAAAATTACATCACCAACAAACAAATATCATTGCGTTTCACATTTATAATCTCATGTCTAAGATTTATTTAATTTCATGTACTTTCAAGATTTGAATCTAACCCATTCAAAAATACATTGTCTATCGTCTCAATGCACTTCTACAAATTTTGGCAACATGTCCCATAGTTCTCCAAGTGCGTGATGTAAAACACGTACAAACAAATGTGATAGACACCTTATCATAGGTTTCATATTACATTAATATACATATATTTCAATATGCACATAAAGAATAATACGAAAAATAATATGATACTATCAAAATTCATACTTATGTCTCGAATTTATTCAGACAATGCATTTTTAAACTGTTCTATGGGACAATTTAGTGAATTACTTACACTTAATGAGAGTAATTCACTAAAGGGGTTTCTAAGAATTACTTGTAAGAGTCTAACGAAATTTTGGCAAAGTTTCGACATAACTAGAACCTACCAAACCTCAATATGAGGTATATAATTGACGTTGTTGTAAGAAAAAAAATGTTTCCAATATTTCTCCTACCATAATCCCAACACTACGAAAAAACTGGCATAAAAATGCACTTTTAACATAATCAGTCATCACAAATCAATATCACAACTTATTATTGTGGATCAATAATTTTCTAAATTTATACAAATTAGTGTACATTATATAATAATAATTAAATAAACATCACATTCCATAATTAAGAATAATATAATCTAAAATTAAAACTTAATTTCTAATTAATATACTAAATAAATATGTATAGTAAAATTAATTCCTTAATTACTAATAAATTCCTCACAATTAAATAAATAAAGAAATAATTTATTTCTCAAATTAATCCTTAATAATTACTTTTAAATTTTCTAATTAATATTAAAATAATATCATAAATATTAATTTCAAATATTTTAATAAATCTACTAAATAATATAATATATTACAAATTAATTTCATAATTAATAATAAATTTTAAATAAATTCTAACTTTCAAATTTATCATAAAAAATAATAGCAGTACTTAATGTCTAACTTTCTAATTAATTACATATTATTTATTAATTCATATTCTTCTAATTAATTATAAATTTAATAATTAATTTTCTTTTTTCTAATTCAGTACAATATCAAAACTTGATTTGTTAGTTTCTATTTATTATAAATTTAATTATGATAATTAATTTTCTAGCAAATTAACTTTCTAACAAATTAATATTCCATTTAATTAAATAATTTTCTCATCATTCACTATTTCAAGTATTCATATAATTTAAAAAATTCACAATAATTTTCTCTAAAAATTGAAAATGTCGGCACACCTAATTTATTTCACATATTTTCAAAATTTCAACTATTTTTCACATAATTAACAATTACAAATTTATATATAATAACCTTAAACATAAAATATCATTCCTAATTTTCACATAATTTGCAACCAAACCTATTTAACAAAACAAAATAATATTATGAAAAATAAATAAATTTTCAAATATCAATATTTCATAATTCAAAATTTAACATTATTAACGAAAAAATATATTTCATAAATTCATAATTTCTAACATTATATATATATATATAATTTCAATATGAAAACACAATTTCGTAAAACAAACTAAATAATATACAAAAAAAAATAGAATTTTCTAAATCAAAATTAATGAAATATTATACTAAAAATTAAAATAAACACATACCTTTTAGATCTTCAAGAATTTAGAGAGAGAGGCCGCAAATCGAAGCAAACTGAGCCTCCAAATTGAACCACAAACTCATAAAATAATATGCCAAGTGAAGGTGGAGTCAGGATAGGGTAGAGATGGCGGTAGAGGAGAAGGAGATGGCGCAGGCAAGAGTAGGTGCAATCATGGATGGAGGGGAAAGGAAAAGGAGAAGAAGAAGAAAGAAAAAAAAAAAAGAAAAGGAAGAGGGACTCTTCCCCCCTCTTCCTTTAGCCCATAAGCATCTGTCGGCCACTACGGGCCGACACACGTTGTCGCTACAAATTGAAGAGTCAGGCTCTCCAGCCTAGGGATGCGGCAGGCACTAAGCTGGAGAGCCGAGCCCAGCTCCCGAGCCCTAGCGACGAACCAGGCCATCGCTAGCTTAGCGATGGCGTACGTCTTTAGGTTGGGGAGCCTAGCCCAGCTCCCTAGGCCTAGCGATGAATTTGTAGTAGTTAAATATTGATCAAACTCATTGAAGTGTTGTAATAATAAGTGACAAAATATTTTTGATGGTCATTGATGTTTTCTTTTGCTTTCTGTTTAATGAGAAAACAAATAAAATTGAAGAAAATGATATTATGTATATAATTAATATTGACTAATCCATTTAATGTTGTTACAAAAATAAAGGCTACTTTCCACATGTGGTAATAAGTGATCACTTGTTTCTAATATCAATTTGACCTAATTAAAGAAATTAAGGAGATTGTATTATTTGTACAACTCTTATTTGTAATTTGTATAGGCGTCATATTGTCATAATTATCTATTTTTTGTGTTTTTCATGAGAGGACAGTTATGATCAATTTGAGTTAGCTATTGGTAACATCATGTCTAGCAATTAAAAATCATTATTAACTAATTAGAGGAATCACGATACTATATATAGAAGAAAGTTTTCATCACTTATATATGAATGAAGAGTAATCCAAAATGAAGGGAATAAAAAATGAATTAATTACAATTATGTTTGGTTATTTAAATGTTTTAGGAAAAGAGGGGAATAAAAAGGGAATGATTCCCTTCACTTCCCTTAAAGAATGTGAAATTGATTATACTTCAATTTGAGGTGTACAAATTTTTAACTCATGAAAAAGAATAAAAATTTATACACATTGTCTTTCTATCTTTTGAAAATAACAATTTATTATATATCCATTTAAAAGGCCTTTTTGTCTTTTCATATTTATTATTTCATTCTCCTTTCACTCATTCAAATAAAATTAGTATATTTTTTCTTTCTTTTTTAATGATTATTTATTATGTGACCAAACACAATATGGTAAAAAATTTCTCTTCTCCTCACTTCAACTTCCTTCCCTTTCCTTGGATGGGGTTAGGAGAACAATAATAAAAGAAAGGTAAAGAGAGGTAAGAAAGGAGAAAGGAGAGGAAGGATGGGAAAGTGTGCATAATTATCTTTCTCTTGTTTAGGAGAGAAGTGAGAGTAAGGAAGGGTAATATGTGTTACCTTGATTGGGAAGAAGGGTAAGTAAATGAGGATAAACTAATAAAAATACCATATTATCCTTGTAATCTAAATTATTGAGTTATACTATTTTAGAGAAGATAAATCATATTTACACTAATTAATTATATTTAATGATTAGATAAATTTAAAGTTGAGACTGTCACTTTGACAAAGTAAAAAAAAAAAAAAATCAAACTACTATTTGATTAACAATTTATAAAAAATGAAAGTAACACTAACAAAAAAAATTATTATAAGAAAGTAAAAACAATGAGATTAACACTAATAAAATAACAAAACTTTTAAAAATATTATAATAAAAAACTAAGTAGAAAAAATTAACGAAAAAATGAAATCACAAACCTGATGAATATTATGCCAAGTTACAAAATAAAGAGATGACACAACATTGGTATCTTTCATTTGTATACGGGAGGAAGATGGAGAAAAAGAGAGTTAGTGTGGTTGGCGAGTGATGATAATAAAGGGTAATAATAGATTACAATATTTTATATAAAGATAAAATTGTACAAAAAAAAAAAAAAGGTATTATATCATCCTCTATCTTTCCGTTCCCTACATTTCATTTTAAAGTGTGAGAAAAATGAGGAAAATTGGTGTATAGAAGCATAAAATGTACTCTCTCTTACTCTTCATTTAAAAACCCTTTAATCTTCTCAAATAAGGGTAAGTGCCAATCTCCCTTTCCTTACCCTTTCATCTCCCTCCTTATTCTCGATGTAAGTAGACCCTAAACTACTTTTCTCTCTCCTCTTTCCTCATTACTATGCATAAAGTTAGAGTGATAGCTACAGTTTCTTTTTTTTGATTCCTTTTTCTTATGAAAATTGCATTGAGTTTAGGAGTGCATTCCTCATTGAATTGAGCATTGGAATTTTTCTATGGAACACCTAGTCTAATACTTCAATTTACATTTTTCTCTTATATACTGCTGAATTGAAAGCTTAAATTAAAATGAAATTATTCAAAAAATTACATATATTTATAATGTACACTTTAAATTATTATACAAAAATTTAATTTGTTGGTTGTGACTTTCTATAACAAGTAATATCTTATTACAATAGTTAACTTAAAAAAAAATTGTAACATATAGACTGAAAGTCTTAATATTATTTTAATTAGTTTTATAATAATATTAAATCCATTACTATATAATTTATCCCACTCTAATACTTTCACTTTACATTTTTCTCTTATATACTGTTGAAGTAAAAGTTTATTTCTACTACCAATCATCATCTATTTGATTAGAGCCCAACAATCCTCCAAAGTCCAAAGTTAGAAAGAAATATGAAGTAATTTAGAGGTTTCATTCATTAAAAGAGATCGCTTTGATGATGCCTGGTCAGTCATATACAAAAGACAACACCTAAATGCTAGCTCTATTACCATAAATAAGTTGCTACTAACAATAAATAATAATAATAATAATAAAATTTTTTAAAAAAAAAGAGAGAGACAACTGTTCATTTAAAGCTTGAAGTTGTTGAAGGTTGGAGAGAAGATAAACAGATAAGTAAGAATGTAGGTGTTGGAGGAAATAAAGGAATGTACGAACATGAAAATGACCTTTCTATTGAATTCTAATATTGATTCAATTCTTGTCATCTTACAAAATAAACCCATTTGATATAGTACTTGATATAGTAAATGTCCTATGCCCATTCTTTAATATTAATTAGGTGTTCATCTATCCAACCAGAAACTTAATGTAGGTAGCAGTTATATTATATATACGACAACGTATTATGGTAATAGTACATAAAATTATTACTTTTGATTATGAAAGACAAAAAGTTCAATACTAATTAATTTTTAATTTTTACTTATTTATTTTCTCAGCAATAGAGTGGTCGGATTTGAATAATCTTAATCAATACATTTAAAATTAATAATTAAGATCTATTTTATAATAATAATTTAAATAATAATTTCGTTGTGGTCATCTTAAAAGTTGATTGATCAATTTTAATTCAAAAAATTTGACATAAAAAAATCAACACACTGTTGATTTGATTATTTGAAAAATATTGATTAATAGATTGATTAATGAAGTTCATATAAAATATATATTTTATAAAAAATACAATTTTTATTTGAACAGGATGCATAATGTATTAATATATAATATAATATATTATAATATGAATATATAAAATATATTATTTGATTTGATCAACTGTTAGTTTTTTTATGTAAAAACTAAACATGAATTGACAATAAAAAATCATTAAAATAAAAATTACTAAATCAATTAATCAATTTTTTATTTGATTTTAATTATTTTTTTAATCAATTTTAATTTATCATTTTTTTTTTCTCATCCGCAATCACACTTATTCGTGTGAGGGCAAGCCCACCCATAACTGAAAGGCCTAGTTCCAACGGCGGATAATGAGAACAAAGACTGGACTGACCATAAACCAAGGCCCAGGTTGTCACTTCCCTTGGGCTAAAGTGATTGGTATAAAATAATAGCGTATCTGCAACCCCTTTTTTTGGGCCATAGTGACATGTTAGGCCCAGAGGCAGAGCCTCAGTGGGGTCAACAGTTTTCTTTTTTTTTTTTTTAAATCATTTTATTCTTATTAAGTTTTTTAAATCTGTTCTCATAAAATAATTCTATTGTTTTTTTTAGTTTTGTATTATTAAATTTAAATAATTTATTTTTATATTAGGCTTTTATTGGGTTCAATTTCATAATCTTAAAGTCATGAACTAGCTATTGAACGATAAAGACATGTAAGTTATGTAAAGACATAGATTATGCATTTCAAATAAAAAACAAAATTGCAACAATAACACATTTAAGTATCAAGTGTTTTTTAATTTAAATCTTGATCAAATGATTAGTTTTTGGTTGAATCATTTTTATTGATCTATGGAAATAACTCTAAAAATTAAAAAATATTTATAAAATAGAAATAGATTAATAATAATTATAAATAAAATATAATTTTAAAATTGATTGAAATCTAATTAAATGATCAATGATTCAATTCTCAATTTTACTAATTTGGTCCAATTTTAAAATCATTAAAAGATATTATGAAAAAAAATAAAATTCTAGTTGAAAACTTGTGATTTATTTAGACGTTCCAACCCTTGAAACAACTTAAAAAGCGCGCTTAAGGCCCAACAGTCAAAATATCGGTCGTCGAGTTCAAATACCAAAACGAGATGTCGTTCCGATCCCGCAATTTGTGCACCTGCAAGTGCTCTCCCCAGTCCACTCCACAGATAGGATAAGAAAGCAGAAACTCAAATTCCATAACTTTTCCGAAGCCGCAATGCAGCAATACGAGGAGCAATGGACTCTCTACGAAGCCTACAACGAGCTGCACGGCCTAGCGCAGGAGCTTCACACCCCGTTCGACGCACCAGCTGTGCTAGTGGTTGGCCACCAGACCGACGGCAAGAGCGCTTTAGTTGAAGCTCTAATGGGCTTCCAATTTAATCACGTCGGCGGCGGCACCAAGACCCGCCGCCCTATCACCCTCCATATGATGTATGATCTCCGATGTGGACCCCACCCTCGCCCAAGAAAAGCCCCTCTACGAAATTCAGGTACAGTTTATTTAATAATCATATTTTTAGGTTCCAACTCGAAATTTTGTGATTTTTTTTTTCATTTTCCATTTTGACAAGTTTAATTCTTGATTTTAGATTTTTTTTTTGGGATTAATTTAGCTCCAATTGCAGTTTTAACTTGCAATACCATTGCATTAGCTATTCTCAGTTCCGGAGATGAATGCATTACTAACGATAATATCGTTTTTGTAGTTTCTTATTTTGTAAGTTTTTGATTTTTTTTTAAAAAATTTTTTGGTTAGGCCTATATTGAAGCGGAAAATATGAGATTGGAGAGGGAGGCGTGCCAGTTTTCAGCTAAGGAGATAATTATAAGAGTGGAGTATAAGTATTGTCCTAATCTTACTATTATTGATACTCCTGGACTTACTGCTTCTGCTCCTGGTCAAAAAAATCAGGCATTACAGGTTCAGAGATTGAAACTTTTTTGTTTAATTTTTAGCTCCTGGAAGTTTAAGTTTATTGATTGTGATTGTGCGATGCTGGAATTGGTTTTTGTTGTAGAGTCAAGCTCGTGCCGTGGACTCACTTGTGCGAGCGAAAATGCAACATAAGGAGTTTATTATATTGTGTCTTGAAGATTGTAGTGACTGGAGTAATGCTACCACTAGAAGGGTAGTGATGCAAGTACGTGTCTTTTCTAATTGTCTACTTAATGCATTTCATTTTTATTAGGCTCTTTTGGTGTTGGATTTCTGGGTTTTGGATAGAAATTGTGAGAACTTTACTTTTCTGTCCAGCTCATAGCAAAGCTCACAATTTTTTTTGGAGGAAATCTTGACTTGAATGTGCAAAAGAGAGTTTATTTATTTATTTATTTTTAAAGTTATCAAATTATTTCTATCATCATCCTGACAAAAATATTTTTAAGTTTTATAGTTTATAGTGAGAGAAAGAATTATTAAGAATGACAGAATGGTGTTAGATGTTTTCCTGCATTTTCCCAAAGCTTGACTTTTCCATTTTTGATTGATTGCATATAGATTGATCCTGAGCTTTCGAGGACTGTTATTGTCTCAACCAAGCTTGACACTAAAATACCCCAGTTTGCTCGATCATCAGATGTTGAGGTTTTTCTTTCACCTCCTTCACATACATTGGATGGATTTATACTGGGTGATTCTCCCTTTTTCACATCCGTGCCTTCTGGAAGAGTTGGTTCTGGTCATGATTCCATTTACCGATCAAATGATGAGTTTAAGCAGGTTTGTTTACCCAACTATTATAGCTATTGTAGTCTCTATCTGTTGTTTAAACGAGAAAGTTAATACTTACCATTT